>JAVJIF010020348.1:0-69611 GCA_038442645.1 Agave tequilana | reverse complement strand
CTCCTTCAAAGGAATGGCCTCTGCCCATTTGGAAAAGTAATCGGTTATTGCCAAAATAAACCGATGTCCTTTTGATGATGGCGGGCTGATAGGGCAACTACATCCATCCCCCACATCTCAAATGGCCAGTAGAGATCGTAGAGTGAAGGTACCCTGGTGCTTGGTGGATGAAATCGCCATGAACTTGGCAGGCGTGACCTCTTGGCATAAGTGACAGCGTCAGTAATCATTTTGGGCCAATAGTATCCCAACCTTTGGAGTCGATATGCTAGTTTTGGGCCAGGTTGATGGGCTCCACACATACCGTCATGGGCTTCTTTCAATACCTCCTGTACCTCTTTCGGTGAAAGGCAGCGGAGCAAGATCCGTCATATGATCTACGATACAATGTTCGCGTAATCGCATTATAGTAGAATTTGGGGGCTTTCTTTCGAATAGCAGCCGCTTCTTTGGTGTCCTCAGGCAGGATGCCGTATAAGACAAAATTATGTAGGGGAATCGCCAGTCTCTAAGCTCTGGACCGGTTGACAACTCCAGCGCTTCTTTGCCTTGACAATCTGCCGTTGGCTCCTGGCAGTCCTCAGGAGTAATTCTCGGGTAATACAGGTCGTGGCTGTGGACAAATATTTTCTCAACTGCTCCAGCCGGAAGAGCCAAGGAGGCAGCTAGGGATGCGAGTGCATCTGCATGCGCAATTTGCCTGCGTGGTACATGGTCGATGTAAAGTTTGTAAACATTTCGGCCATATGGACGGTTGCGTTGTAATAGGGTACTAGATCTTCATGTCTGACTTCGTACTCTCCACGCACTTGGCTGACGATAAGTTTAGAGTCGCCATATGCCTCGAGATTTTTAACGCCAATCTCATCGGCAATTTGCATCCCAATCAAGAGGGCGTTGTACTCCGCTACATTATTGGAGCAAGGCTCGGTTAGCGAGACAGCTCGAGGAATCACGTAGTTCTATGGAGAGACCAGTACTACCCCCACCCCCGCTACTATGCGTCCTTCTGGGCTTGTCCTCGACGCGTCGTCGAAGAAAAGTTGCCACACTTGACTTTCAAATGATGTCTGAGTCAGGCAGACTTCAGCGACCTCGTCTGGGAGATCCTCGTAAAGTTTGGCGGTCCTTGGATCCAGATGCTCGGCTAGAAATCCGCCACCGCTTGTCCTTTAATGGCCTTTTGTGGAAAGAAGTGCATCTCATATTGGGATAGCAATATGGCCCATTTTGCCAGCCGGTCGTTCAATGATAAAGGCTTTGTCATGAGTAACCTCAAGGGGTTGACTTTTGATACGACATTTATAGTTTGGCCCACGAGATAGTATCGCACTTTCTGAATAGCAAATACTAGTGCCAAACATTCCTTCTCGATCGGGTTTGTACCGATATTCGGCTCCGATTATTGTTCTACTCAAATAGTAGATTGCTTGCTCTCATCCTTGATCATCGTTCTGGGCTAGTAGAGCTCCTAAAGAATGATCCATCGCTCGGACGTATATCAGGAAAGGTTTTCCGGATACCGGAGCTGCAAGGACAGGTGGTTGTGAGGTATTGTTTAATTTCCTCAAATGCTGTTGGCAGGCTTCGTCCCAAATGAACGAGACACCCTTCTTCATTAATTTGGCGAAGGGTTAGCATCTTTCGGAGAGATTTGAGATAAATCTGCGGATATACGCCAATCGTCCTTGCAATCCCCTGAGCTTCTTGAGGTTTCTCGGAGGTTGCATCTCCTGGATAGCGCGAACCTTTTCCGGGTCTAAATGAATTCCCGTGGAGGTTACAAAAAATCTTAGGAATTTGCCACTGGCCACCCCCAGGAAGGATTTGGTGGGGTTCATCTTCAATTGATGGGCCCGTGATAGGTAGTAAAAAATGCATAATTGTCATCACATTTATTATCACATTTTCATATTTATTCATATAATCATGCATTATTACTAATATTTTGTTATTTAATGTGTGCAGCCCTTGAGTGTTTATTTAAATAAAGAATAAAGCCTAAATGAAGCCCAAAAGCCCATGTCCAAGCCCATGTCCAAGCCCAAGTGCAAAAGTGCAATTACAAATGTCAAAGTGCAAATACAAAGTGCAAATGTTGCAAATACTAAAAAGAGGGAAAGGATAAAATTCTATTCAATCCTAAATCTTGGTGGATGAGGATAAATAAGAGTGCAAGGATGAAATTTATTTTTGAAGAGATTTGAATCTAGGGTAACTTAATTCTCAAGTTATCCCGAAATTCAAATAAAGAGCCGAGGTACAACTTCCAGACGAATATGCCCAGGTGGACGGACCAGATGAGGCCACGCGCGAAAGCGCGCGCCTAGAAATAAGGATTTGGCCGCGGAAACGCGGCTAGAGCCGCGTTTCCGCGGCAGTATGGATGAGGATGATAACCAGATTTCGAGGTTGTGTTTTATCGGGACTCTACTTCCTTCTGAACCTATAAATACCCCTGCAGACGCAATAGAGAGGGCCATCCAGAGACGAGGAGATTAGGATTTTCTTTAGCTTTCTCTTTAAATTTCTGCCATTTGTAATTTCTTTTTGAGCATATTGTGGAGAAGAAGGAGCTTGTATTTGGAAGACAATTTTCGAATAAAGGTTACCTCTTTGCCATTTTCATTACTGTCTTTTATTTGGTTTTTCTCTGCGATCTGTCTCTTGTTTTGTTTTTCTTTCTTTTTGCAATCTTTCTTATTAAACAACATAAAAAAAAGATAAATTGAAAAGATAAAAAAATGATGAACTAATTCCTTATTGTGGTTTGTTGGATTCTTAAAACCCCCTAGAGCAGTTAAGAATTGAACTGATTAATAACACTTATTAGAAACCCTAGGTTTAAGGTAGATCGCTTGAAGATTAAATTTATAACTAGTTCTAATCTAGGTTGTACCTTTAAAGAATTCTTCACACATCATGCTTAAGAACTTTGACAGCGTAATTTCAAGGTAAAGCTTTTCTTATGCTGTACTTAGATGTTAGGATGAGAACTTGTTGGATTTTTAGGAGTGCGAACTAGTAAGATTCTAAAATCTTTTTCTCTTGCTTGCATCTTCTCTAATAAACCTAGGATTGATTTCACATATATTAAGATGATGTTCAATCTCCTTAACTTGCACTAAGGTTGTGGTAGAAGATCAGTAAAACCACATCTTTCATATCATATATTTCAAATCTAATCTCTCTTTTGTCTTATTTGAAGCATACAGAGAAATCATCCAAAAAGCTTCCATCGCATCCTTCCCTGTGGATCGACCCGCTTTGGCCCTTACTACAGCGGATAGCATTGAGACTGAGAACTCTACAACTCAATCTTCTTCTTTATAAATTCTCAATTTCAATCAAAATTTTGGCACCGTTGCCGGGGAAGGAACAGCACAATTTTCTCAAAACTAACTCTTTTATTCTTTCTGTTTGCAGGTTCAGAGAACAGGAAAACTAAACAGTAGCGAGGACACATAGCAACTCTGTGCCGCTGCCCTCGAAGGCAGAGCACCAGAGCCTACTTCAGAGCCGCGGGTCCACGGTAAAAGCCGCGTTTTCCGTGGCCTGAGTAACTGACTACTCATACAGTTTTCTGCAGGTTGCTAAAAAGTGCAAATTTGGCTTACTGCTGTGATATATTTTCTCTGTGATCATTCTGCAACTGCTAATTAAATAACATTAACTCATTTATTGATAATAATAAAAAAATTTAGACTCTTGCATCTTAGGCACGTGTCTATTTAATTTTTTTAATTCTGTTGAAGAGTGCTGGCGACAAGGTACGTTTGCATAGCATATAGATTAGGAAACACTTTTGGCTGATTTACTGCTTTCTTGAGTGATTACTTTTCTACTGCTTTACACGTACACAAAAATATCTTAAGGGCATAACCCATCAACAAGATAAGGTGGGGATTTCATCACCCTCCCTTGGCCCAAAAATCATATCCGTCACACTCAAAACCCTAACCTTAAGTAAAATTTGACTAGATGTTGGCCCTAGGTTAACTCGGACTCACTAGGAGATTGACCGAAGGAGGAAAATTATTTGAAATTAACTCTTGCTAAATCGGTGTCCAGGCAGGGGATTGAGGGCCGAAAGCCTGAAGATCGGTGGTTATTTAATTAAGGAACGTCTCTAACGGAAAACCTCCCACCGGTCTTGCCACCTACCTGGCCGATTAACTTATGGTTAAGGTTGACAATAGACCTCCTAAGGACAGTCTAAAGTTAGGAGTCGTCTAGGTCAAGGCTTACCCTAGAATAGGAATTTTGTTTGTTTTTCTTTTCTTTATTGATTGATTGTGTGAACTTGTTTGCTAATTGTGCATGTCGCGCTTGGTCGAGAGACCCACTTACATCCAGGCTAAATAGAACTAGTTCACCACCTAAGCAAAAGTCCGACTCACACGTGGCACAACCACTGTCACTCCAAGATAGGTTCTATCCTATTAGGACCTCTCTTCCTTTTTGCATCAAGCTTACTGATGAAGGTGTTGACCAATTTGAGCTCAAGCCACAATATATCAACACTCTTCCCAAATTTCATGGACTTGAATCCGAGGATGCATACTTCTTCATAAGGGAATTTGAGGAAGTATGTCTCATGATGAAGATACCCAAGTTAGGAGAAGATGCCATCAAACTTAGGTTTGTTCCCTTTGCTTTGAAAGACTTAGCAAAGAAGTGGCTCTACAGTCTAGAGGCCGGTTCTATATCTTCATGAGATAATTTCGTTAAGGCCTTCTTAAAGAAATTTTCCCTGTCCACAAGACTGCACTGATTAGGAAGAGCATCCTACAGTTTAAGCAAACAGCCAATGAACCTTTTTGAAATATTTCGAACGTTTTAAGGACCTCCTTGCCCAATGCCCTCACCATGGGATAGAGAAATGGCGACTTTACCAAGTTCTATATGATGGATTAGAATATCAAACTAAAACGCTATTAGAATCTATGTGCCAAGGAGGATTTCTGAAAAAGAACAAAAATGAAGGATGGTTATTATATGAAGAATTAGCTGATAATACTATCGAATGGGAACCAACTCCGGAAAAATTTAGGACTAATGACCCTACTTCTTCTAAAGGAGGTATCCATTCCATTGAGGCAAATATAACAACCGATGCTAAGTTAGCTGCTGTGATACGAAGACTAGAGGCTCTTGAAACTAAAGACCAGTCTCTGTGAACCAAGTCAGCCCAACACCTTCGGCGGGCTGTACTTATTGTCAAGATATGAACCATGTGTTCGAGGAATGTCCCATCTTTATCGCGCATCAAAGCTTGCCCGAACAAATGAGTACAGCCTACAATCCCTATTCGCCCACCTACAATCCCGGTTGGAGAAATCATCCCAATTTTTCATGGGGCCCAAGCAACAATGATCAAACTAGGCCCAAATTCTCCAACAACTTCCAAAATCCACCCTATCAACAAAATTTTCCTAGTCAAAATCTTCCACCATCTTTCCAAAATTCACAGATGGAGACAAGACTTTCAAATATGGAAAGAAAGGTGGATACTCTAGTTAAAAGCCCTGATACGCTGGCTCAAGTCTTAACTAGGATAGAGGTCCAATTGAACCAGCAAGAGAGACAGAGGGGAACTCTACCGAGTCAACCATTGCCAAATCCTAGGAATCCTAGGCTAGCCAATGAGGCTCAAGACCCAAACCAGTGTAACTTGGTTCATACACTAAGATCGGGGAAACAAGTTGATAATCAAGTATCCATGCGACAGGATCCATCTCAGTCATCCATTCCATCTAGCTCAACTCCTTCTCCACCCAACTCTAATGAAACTGAAGTTGAAAAGTCAGCAGGACAGGTGCACCAGCCTATAGGCCCATTTCCAAATAGGCTTAGAAGCAACAACAATGCACATATGGAGAAACTACTAGAGGTGTTCAATAAAGTTAGGCTCAACATCCTACTGCTTGATGCAATCCAACAGGTCCCTAGTTATGCCAAATTCCTTAAGGACATGTGCACCAAGAAAAGAAAGACAATGTGCCTAAGAAGGTTTTTCTAGCCACTAACATTAGTGAGCTATTGTCCAATCAGATCCCAGTCAAGTACAAGGACCCTGGTTGCCCCACCATCTCTTGCACCATAGGTCGAGCTGAAATCAATCGAGCACTCCTCGATTTAGGAGCTAGCATTAATTTGCTCCCTTTATCCGTATATCAACAACTTGGATTAGGTGAACTCAACCCAACCCAAGTTACTATTCAATTGGCTGATCGCTCAATCAAAGTTCCTAAGGGAGAGATCAATGATGTCCTTATACGGGTGGGAGAATTCATTTACCCAGTCGATTTCATTATTTTAGAGACACAACCTGTGTCTAATCCTAGGTCCCAAACTCCCATCATCTTAGGACGACCGTTCCTAGCAACCGCAAATGCAATCATAAATTGTAGAAACGCATCCATGAGATTGACTTTTGGGGATATGACCAAGGAAGTCAATGTTTTCAACCTAGGTAAGCATCCCTACGATGTGACCGACCAACCCTTTGAGGTTAACTTCATTGAAAACATGATGAGTGAGCACAATGAGGAGATCACACTGGAGTCAGAGGAAGAGGAAGACTTAGAATCAAGTGATCTCAACCTTGATGAGATCGAATGGGAAGCAAATCCTAGTTCTATAGAGATGGAAATTCTAGCTTAACACCTCCACCCATCGAGCCACCTCCTTCTTTGGAGTTAAAGGCCTTGCCTAAACATCTTAAGTACGCCTACCTAGGTGAACAAGAGACGTTACCAGTCATAGTTGCATCCAATTTGACTAATAGGCAAGAGGAAGACCTACTGGCAACCCTTAGGAGACATAGGGAAGCCATTGTTGGACTATGACAGATATCAAGGGACTGAGCCCTACGGTAGTCCAGCATCGTATCCATCTAGAGGAGGGGTTAGACCAAAGAGGGATCCACAGCGTAGGCTAAACCCACTTATGCAGGAGGCTGTACAAGCTGAAATAGTAAAACTGTTAGATAATGGGATCATTTATCCCATTTCCGATAGCGAATGGGTTAGCCCGATGCATGTGGTCCCTAAGAAGTCCAGCTTTACTGTGGTAGAAAATGACAAGCATGAGTTAGTGCAAACACGATTGCCTACCAAGGTTCGAGTATGCATAGACTATCGCAAGTTGAACGCCGCCACTAGGAAAGATCATTTTCCTCTCCCATTTATCGACCAAATGCCAGAACGATTAGCCGGTCATGAGTATTACTGTTTCTTGGACGGTTATTCAGGGTATAACCAAATCCCTATAGCCCCGGAGGACCAAGAAAAGACAACGTTCACGTGCCCATTTGGGACTTTTGCCTATCGTCGAATGCCTTTCGGCCTATGTAATGCCCCCGCCACATTCCAACGTTGTATGTTAAGCCTTTTTTCTGATATGGTCGAACGTTTCTTAGAGATTTTCATGGACGACTTCTCCGTCTATGGAAATTCATTTGACCAGTCTCTCCATCACTTGGAGCTAGTGCTGAATAGGTGCACTGAAAAGAACTTGACCCTCAATTGGGAAAAGTGTCACTTCATGGTGCAGCATGGGATTGTCCTAGGTCATGAGATATCTAGGGAAGGGATCAAGGTAGACAAGGCTAAGGTGGAGATCATAGCCAAACTTCCACTTCCACGATGCGTGAAGGACATTCGGTCTTTCTTAGGACGCGCTGGGTTTTATCGTAGGTTCATTAAGGATTTTAGCAAAATTGCTAGACCCCTTACAAACCTTCTAGCTAAAGACGTGCCCTTCAACTTTGATTATAGGTGTAAAATGCGTGGGAGAATTTGAAAGTGGAACTTATCTCTGCACCTATCATCTCACCTCCGGACTGGTACAAATCTTTTGAGATCATGTGCGATGCCTTAGATTTTGTGATAGGCGCTATCTTAGGACAGCGTAAGGATAACAAGCAGCACGTGATCTACTATTTGAGTAGGACGCTCAATGACGCCCAAATGAACTATACTACAACCGAGAAGGAATTCTTGGCAGTAGTGTTCGCTTTGGAGAAATTCCGCCCATACCTACTTGGGACCAAGACCTCGATTTTCACTGACCATTCTGCACTTCGATACCTAATGCTAAAAAAGGATGCGAAGGCCCAACTCATTCGTTGGATCCTTCTCCTTTAAGAATTTGATCTTGAAATTCGAGATAAAAAGGTGTCGAAAATGTTGTCGCAGACCATCTCTCTCGTGTGCCTAACGCACCTTCCGACGAACTGCCCATCAATGATAATTTTTCCGATGAACAACTTCTAGAAATCTCTAAGGAGCCATGGTTTGCTGACATAGTAAATTACTTAGTCACAAACCAAACACCACCTAATTGGTCAAAACAGAATAGATACCGATTCTTGTCTCAAGTCCGGTATTACATGTGGGAAGATCCTTACCTTTTCAAATATTGTAGCGACTAAATTATTAGGAGATGTGTCCCCGACGAGGAAACTAGAAGCGTTCTAGCCTTTTGTCATGAGTTTGCTTGCGGTGGATACTTTGGGCCCCGCAAAACTGCCAAAAAGATCCTGCAAAGTGGCTTTTATTGGCCAACTGTGTTCAAAGACGCATTCGAGTATTGTAAAACTTGCATAAGATGTCAAATGATAGGAAGAATTTCCAAACGAAATATGATGCCCCTAAATCTAATTCTGGAAGTAGAACTTTTCGATGTCTGGGGCATTGATTTTATGTGACCCTTCCCTAATTCGTTTGGACACCAATACATCTTGTTGGTCGTAGATTACGTATCAAAATGGGTTGAAGCCGTCCCGTGCAAGACAAATGACAACAAAGTTGTTGTCAAATTCTTGAAAGAGAACATCATCTCGCGCTTTGGACCCCTCGAGCCATTATTAGTGACAATGGTACACATTTTTGCAATAGAACTTTTGAAGCTCTTATGCGAAAATACGCCATAACTCACAAGTTATCTACGCCCTACCATCCTCAAACTAGCGAACAGGTAGAAGTTTTCAATAGGCAAGTCAAGCTTATCTTGGAGAAAACTGTGAATCAGAATAGGAAGGACAGGTCTACCAAATTGGTAGATGCCCTATGGGCATATAGGACTGCCTTTAAGACGATTCTAGGAATGTCTCTCAACAGACTAGTCTTTGGAAAGGCTTGCCACCTTCCTGTTGAGCTAGAGCACGGGCCTTATGGGCAATTAAGCAGCTGAATTTTGATCTAGATAAAGTCGGTGAACTTCGAAAATTGCAAATTTCTGAACTAGAAGAATTGAGGAACGAAGCATATGACAATGCGAAAATTGCGAAGGATAGGGTTAAGGTTTTTCATGATAAGTTCATCACGAGAAAAACTTTTGTCCTAGGACAAAAAGTTTTACTCTATAACTCTAGACTTCATCTCTTTCCCGGCAAGTTAAAATCAAGATGGACAGGGCCATTCATTGTTAAGACTGTGTTTCCACATAGAGCCATAGAGATCTACGACCCAAAAAATGGCAGCACATTCAAGGTAAATGGTCAACGTCTTAAGATCTCTTTAGAATCAGTCCAGAAGTTAAAGCAATCATGGGTCTTTTTGACCCAATGTATCGGTAACTCTATCTCTGCCAATTCATGCATTCATGCATTTCATTCATACATTGAGGACAATGCATGAAACAAGTGTGGGGGAAGGGTATTTTAAGTAAAAAAAGAAAAGTATATAAAAAAAATTTCTCTTTATTTGTTCTAACATAACAAAAATAATAAAAATTTAAAAAAACATATATATATATACATAAAAAAATATTTTTATAAAAAGGACAATATTTTGACTTATCTTTTGAAAGAAATCTAAGTTAGTTTTAAGAATTAGGAGAATCATGATTAGAATTTCTAAAAACTTGGTCAAAATAAATAAATTGTTTAATTTTAGGTATAGGAGAAAAAATTGAATAATTAATCAGTCTTAATTTTTACCTTAATGAAATGTGCATACCTAATGCGTATCTAGGATTCTAAGACAAAGATTCTTGTGCCTCATATATATATATATATATATATATATATATATATATATATATAATAATAATAATAAAAATATCACAAATCAAGCTGGATACATGTGCCTCACGAAGCATAAGTATTCACGCCTAAAGGTGATATTCTAAATAAAATAAAGTCCTTAGTTTTGTGGCTTAGTTCACTCGAATTTGAGTCCGCGGGGTGTTTTCTCACATGGTGCCCTAAAGCCGACCGCTTGGGAGCCACTGACTTTAAGTTCGCTACATGGGTGGATTAGAAAGCCTAAGAAGACTAAGAAATAGTATATATGTATTAACACATTTAATAGTCAATTAGTTAGATATGAGGGCCTCAAGAAGCCTTGATACTTACACGAAAGAAAATTAGATGAGTTATACATATTAAAAAAAAAAAAATATATATATATATATATATCAAAAGTAAAGAGGCATGAGAGTCCAAGTTAAGGAATTCCTAGATTCAAAAGGGTGCAAAAGATTTTTGGTAACGAAAAAGACTATACAAAAATTCAATTTTAATCCTTACCTAAAATGGACAACAATTTACTTTATAAAGACTAAGTTTAAGAATGAATAAAAATGATAATCCTAAAACTTATAGACTACTTAGTCTCTTCAAATATATTTCGAATATTTTCTTTTTTATGGATTTTGTGGGTGTAATCCACTGAAAACCCTCACGAGACAACACTTGTCTTCTAGGGTAACCTAGGGGTTTAACGGCTTGTTGTACATGCTAAGTGCAACCGTGATTCCTACGAAAGTGAGTTAGCTAGATTAGTTTTTCTTTTTGATTTTTACTCGAGGACGAGCAAAAAGATAAGTGTGGGGGTGTGATAGGTAGTAAAAAATGCATAATTGTCATCACATTTACTATCACATTTTCATATTTATTCATATAATCATGCACTATTACTAATATTTTGTTATTTTATGTGTGCAGGCCTTGAGTGTTTATTTAAATAAAGAATAAAGCCTAAATGAAGCCCAAAAGCCCATGTCCAAGCCCATATCCAAGCCCAAGTGCAAAAGTGCAATTACAAATGTCAAAAGTGCAAATACAAAGTGCAAATGTTGTAAATACTAAAAAGAGGAAATGATAGAATTCTATTCAATCCTAAATGCTTGGTGGATGAGGATAAATAAGAGTGCAAGGATGAAATTCGTTTTTGAAGAGATTTGGATCTAGGGTAACTTGATTCTCAAGTTATTCCGAAAATTCAAAATAAAGAGCCGAGGTACAACTTCCAGATGAATATGCCCAGGTGGACGGATCAGATGAGGCCACACGCGAAAGCACGCGGCTAAAGATAAGGCTTTGGCCGCGGAAACGCGGCCAGAGCCGTGTTTCCGCGGCAGTATGGATGAGGATGACAACCAGATTTCGAGATTGTGTTTTATCGGGACTCTACTTCCTTCTGAGCCTATAAATACCCCTGCAGACGCAACAGAGAGGGCCATCCAGAGACGAGGAGATTAGGGTTTTCTTTAGCTTTCTCTTTAAATTTCTGCCATTTGTATTTCTTTTTGAGCATATTGTGGAGAAGAAGGAGCTTGTATTTGAAAGACAATTGATTGAGGCACAACCTGCACACAAAATACGAAATTTTAGAACTTATAATAAAAATGTGCAAGTGCTCAATTCTTCCGCTATAGCAAGTGACTATGCGGGTCGTGATCCACAAGGAGGGTTTGTGATGGAAGCTTTACGTTCTTTATATTGAAATCTTTATGAACACCAAACGAGAGTTCTTCTCTGTTTTTAAGTTAGGAAAATGGAAAAGAATTGTGTTAAAGTTAGAAAGAAAATGAGAGATGAAGAAGGTGGAAAATCAGAAAACGGCTAAAGCGACTATGTACAAATGAAGGGAAAAGAATGATTTAGAAGAGGTATTGTTGGTGAATTAATTTACAGAAATGAAAGAAAAGAAATAAAAACAATTGCTTATCTTCTTTTCACCAAAAGCTTACCTTGAGTCATTAGCTACGATGTTACCTTGAAGTGGAGGCAATCAGCGCATAGCCCATAAGATTTGAGTATTGGTCTCTTCTACATTACATCATCAAGACTACTTCAAGAATGAAATGATACAGAGAGACTCACAATTCTATCGTCATGAGCTATCGGTGGCCTCGCAAAGGCAAGGCTCTTTCGATACTTTAGACTCACTTGGAAGACAATTGTACTAAAAAGAAAAGTAAAATAGAAAAGAAGAAGAAGAAAAAGACTAAAAGAAACTACATACAAAGAGAAAACATAGAATCGATTTCATAACAATCAAAGAAAAGAAATACATCTTACACCGTGTCACTCCAGCTCAAGCTTCATTCTTGTTCTTTGATGAAAGTCTAATCTCCTCTGAATTACATAAGTTAAAACTAAAATTACATGAAAAACAAAAACAAAAACCTAAACTAAGAAATGAAAAAATAGTCTGAAATTCTATCTCTGCATGGTCGTCCATTTTTAGCACAAATACTGGCCTTTTATAGGCAACAAACCCAATATGCAGGATCCCGGGGTGATCGGAGGAGCAAATGCTCCCCTAACTCCCCAACTTTGCCGCAGAAACGCGGCTTGTGCCACGTTTTCGCGGTGAGGGTGTGGCCAGATGGCCACAGCCTGTTGGTGGGTTATCTTGGGATTTCTTTCAGCATTTATCTTCAGTTGATAACTTCGTTTGAGTCCCAGATTCTGACGAAATGGCCTTGGATTCTTAGCTTTAACCGATCGATTCTGAGAGGATTCTTCTCAACCGATTTTCAACCTCTTAATTTTTCCCTGATTCAGTGAGTACGAATTAATTCTGATTTAAATCAGAATTTTGTTGGGCTTTGGGCTCATTTCTCTTCATCTCCTTCAAGAATGGGCCTGCAAATAAATTAAGCAATTAATTAAGACAATGCAAAGTTTTATTCGAAAATAAGTATGGAAATATGATATTAAATATGCAACATTAGCGACCAATCACACCCCCATACCTATCTTTTACTCGTCCTCGAGCAAAACAACTAAACTATACTAAGGATTATTAGACCACTTTCGCAGGTCACGCGATTGCACTGAGCATGTGCAACAAGCCATTAAACCTCTAGGTTTCCCCTAGAGGACGAGTTTTGTCTCGTGAGGGTTTTTAGCGGATTGCACCCACAAAATCCATAAAGAAAGGAAAATAAAGAGTTAGTATTTTCAAAAAGCATTTTGAAAGGAAAAATATTTGAAATATAATTGTAAGATCTAAGCAATCTATAAGTTATAGGAAAACTGAATTTTTCATTTCTAAACTTAGTCTCTGTTCAAAAATTTGTTATTAATTAAAGTAAGGAGTCAAATTGTACTTCTCATCTAGTCTATTACTTTACCCTAAGTCATAAGCACTTGTGACTGTGAAAATTTTGACTAAGGGTTCATTAACTCTAACTCTTATACCTTATTTATATATATATATATATATATATATATATATATATATATATATATATATATATATATATATATATATATATATATATTATATATTGGTGGTATTATTCCTTAGTTTAGGTTTTCTAATCTGCTCATGTAACGAGCCTTTAATCGATGACTCTCAAACCAGACGGTCTTAGGGCACCGGGTGAGAAAACACCCCAAGGACTTAAGAACTCGAGCAAATAAGGCCACAAAACTAAGGATTTTATTATATGGACCTCCTTTAGGCGTGAATACTTATGCTTTATTAGGCACAAATACCCAGCTTAATCAGAGGATTTTTTTTCAAACTTATCTAATCATCTTTCGCGTAAACACTAAGGCTTGCTTAGGCCAAAGCACCTAGCTAATCAATAATTAGATTTGCTTATTTCTTTCTTTTTCTTTTTCTTTTTTTTATATATATTTTTTATAAGGCATACGAATCTTTGTTTTTTAATCCTAAGTGTGTAAGTGTATGAGGTGTGCATACTTCATTAAGGTAAAGATCAAGACTAAATTACTTTGACAAATTATCTTCCTAACCCTAAAAATCAAACAAATAATCTTATTTTGACCAAGTATAAGAAATCCTAATTTAGATTTTCCTATTCCTTAAAATTAACTTAATTTCTTACAAAAAATATGTCAAAATATTGTTTCTATTTTCAAAAAGTTTTAATAAAAAGAAAACTTAAGTTATGTTAGACCCTCCCCCACACCTATCTCATGCATTGTCCTCAATGTATGAATTAATGCATAGATGCATGAAAAAAAAGAAAGGGAAGGGAAGTGTTAACTTAAGGTGGTGGTCTGATTGGTCCACGAAACGCGGCCCAATCGACTTTACTTGGGGTTCGGAGGAACCCACCAGAAATATCTTTAATATAACCCATTAAAAAGATAAATCCATGAAGAATTTTTATTAAGTATTTGACCCCATCTAATTTCCATATTCCATAATTGATTTCGGAGTCAAATTTGTCAACCACCTCGTCCCAGAAAGGAGTATGAAATGATAGAATGATTGACTTGGACTTAGAAAGTACAGGAACTAATACTGACTTAGGAAAGTGACTTAAGTCAAGTAAAGGTTCAGGAGTCAAAATAGTTCAGGAATTTGGTCCAAGTCAAGAAGTTGAAACTCAAGTCCATATGTATTATCCAACAATGGAATGTGACCTAATATGGGTGATTCAAGTTCAGGAATGATATGTGGGGGAATCAAAACTGACTCTAAAATATTACTTAAGTTTGGTAACAAAATAGGAGTCAATATTGATTCAGAAAGGTGAACTGGATCACAGATTTGAGAATCTAAGTCACATATCTCATTGAGTTCAATATCATAAAAATGAGAACTTGCCAATTTGTCAATAGGATCTTCAAAAGTGTGTAATTGGTCAAGTTCAATATGATCCTCAAAGATGGGTGATTCAATTTCATTATGAATTGGTACAGGATCCAATATTGACTCCGGAAAAAGATTGAAATCAGGTGAAGACACCGAAGTCATTATTGAATCAGGAAGTAAAATTGAATCACTAAGTTGGGGTTCAAGATCATATTCATTCTCAAGTTCTATTGCAGGAAATGGATAACTTGCCAAACTATCAATTTTATTTGGAGTTTGGGCAAGTTCAAATGGTTGTGCTGAAATGGAATCTTGACTTCCAAAACTACATGACTCTTCGGCTCTAACAGAATGGTTAGTGACGTCAGGACGGTGGGAACGTAGAGATTCGACCATCATATCTATGTCACGATTACGAGTGTTTTGAGCCTGAGTCATGGCTTCAAGCATCTTTTCATAGTTGATAGGTTCATTATTTTGATGAAAAGATGAAGAATTGTCTTGAAAGTGGTAGTGAAATTGTGAGTCCATCAGATTTTGGGATTTGTGTTTGGACTCACGCATACTCATTTCCAAAATTGATAGTTTCTTATTTTGGACTGGTGGAACTGAGTATGAATCTTGAAATAATGGTGGACTAGGTGGAGAAGGAGGACAAGTTGGTTGAAAATTATGCTCGGGGGAGGTGAATCCCCACTGACTCTGTGAAGAGTTGAAATCATTATGGAAATTATAGTTATTAGATGGGGGGTATGGGTCATATTGATTCGGATAAGACCAATCCGGCACACTAAGTTGGTTAAAGTTATGATATGCCGGGTTGGTAATATCCGAAAATGAAGTCGGTGTGTAATATGGATTATTATTAAAGTTGAAAAAATTATTATTATAAGCCATATCACACAATGGAATAACAAAAACAAACAAAGAAGCAAACAAATAAAAGGAAAAAATTTCTAACTAGGTTAGGGTAGACCTATGACCTAGACGACTCCTAACTGATTAGACTGTCCACGGGAGGTCTAATGTAGACTTTGACCACGAGCTAATCAGCCAGGTCAGGGCAAGGTTGGTGGTAGGTTTTCCGTCAAAGACGTTCCTTAATTAAATAACCACCAACCTTCGGGCTTTCGGCCCTCAATCCCTTTCCTAGACACTGATTTGGCAGGAGTCAAATTCCAACACTTTTCCCCTTAGGATAATCTCCTAATTGAGTCCGAGATGTCCCTAGGGCCAACGTATACCCACTTTTAGTTAGGCTTGGGTTAGTGAGTGCTTGGAATCTGATTTATGGGCTAAGAAAGGGTGATTAAATCCCCACCTTATCTTGTTAATGGGTTGTGCCCTTAAAATTTATTTGTGCAAGTGTACAAGATATGTAAGATTCACTCAAAGCGATATAAATCAACCAAGAAGTGAGTCCTATGCTAAATGCAATGCCTACGTACCTTGCTCCAGCACTCTTCAACAGTAAAAATAAATGAATTGAAAAGACACGTGCCTAAAATGCAAACGTCTAATCAATTTTTAACTTTTGCAACAAACATTTTACTGTTGATTATTAGCAGGCTTATGTGATGGAATATATAGAAATAAAGTTGCAGCAAACTAGAATTTTTGCAAACCAAGCAGCCCTGCAAAAACCCTGTTAGTAGTCAACTCTTCATTGCCGCGGATCCGCGGTTTTTGCCGTGGAAACGCGGCAAATCAGAGGGCACTTGGTCTCTGCTTTCTAGAGCAGAGGCCCAAGGCCACTTGTATGTTACTGCAAAATTATTTTCCTGCTTTCCTTGCCCTGTAACCTGCAACAGAGAAGAAAATTCGTTTTAGTTCTAAAAAATTTTCAATAAAAATTCAGATTTCAATAAAAACGTTACCCTCCCCGGTAACGGCGCCAAAATTTGATTGAGGCACAACCTGCACACAAAATACGGAATTTCAAAACTTATAATAAAAATGTGCAAGTGCTCAATTCTTCCGCTATAGCAAGTGGCTATGCGGGTCGTGATCCACAAGGAGGGTTTGCGTTGGAAGCTTTACGTTCTTTATATTGAAATCTTTATGAACACCAACGAGAGTTCTTCTCTGTTTTTAAGTTAAGAAAATGGAAAAGAATTGTGTTAAAGTTAGAAAGAAAATGAGAGATGAAGAAGGTGGAAAAATCAAAAAACGGCGAAAGCGACTATGTACAAATGAAGGGGAAAGAATGATTTAGAAGAGGTATTGTTGGTGATTTAATTTAGAGAAATGAAAGAAAAGAAATAAAAATAATTGCTTATCTTCTTTTCACCAAAAGCTTACCTTGAGTCATTAGCTACGATGTTACCTTGAAGTGGAGGCAATCAGCGCATAGCCCATAAGATTTGAGTATTGGTCTCTTCTACATTACATCATCAAGACTACTTCAAGAATGAAATGATACAGAGAGACTCACAATTCCATCGTCATGAGCTATTGGTGGCACTCGCAAAGGCAAGGCTCTTTCGATGCTTTAGACTCACTTGGAAGACAATTGTACTAAAAAAAGTAAAATAGAAAAGAAGAAGAAGAAGAAGATGACTAAAAGAAACTACATACAAAGAGAAAACATAGAATCGATTTCATAACAATCAAAGAAAAGAAATACATCTTACACTGGTGTCACTCCAGCTCAAGCTTCATTCTTGTTCTTTGATGAAAGTCTAATCTCCTCTGAATTACATAAGTTAAAATTACAATTACATGAAAAAGAAAAACAAAACCTAAACTAAGAAATGGAAAAATAGTCTGAAATCCTATCTTTGCATGGTCGTCCATTTTTAGCACAAATACTGGCCTTTTTTAGGCAACAAACCCAATATGCAGGATCCCGGGAGATCGGGGGAGCAAATGCTCCCCCTAACTCCCCAACTTTGCCGCAGAATCGCGACTTTTGTCGCGTTTCCGCGGGCAGGGTATGACCAGATGGCCACACCCTGTTGGTGGGTCATCTTGGGATTTCTTTCAGCATTTATCTTCAGTTGATATCTTCGTTTGAGTCCCAGATTCTGACGAAATGGCCTTGGATTCTTGGCTTTAACCGATCGATTCTGAGAGGATTCTTCTCAACCGGTTTTCAACCTCTTGATTTTGCCCTGATTCAGTGAGTGCGAATTAATTCTGATTTAAATCAGATTTTTGGTGGGCTTTGGGCTCATTTCTCTTCATCTCCTTAAAGAATGGGCCTGCAAATAAATTAAGCAATTAATTAAGACAATGCAAAGTTTTATTCTAAAATAAGTATGGAAATATGATATTAAATATGCAACATTAGCGACCAATCAACAATTTTCGAATAAAGGTTACCTCTTTGCCATTTTCATTACTGTCTTTTAATTTGGTTTTTCTCTGCGATCTGTCTCTTGTTTTGTTTTTCTTTCTTTTTGCAATCTTTCTTATTAAACAACATAAAAAAAAGATAAATTGAAAAGATAAAAAAATGATGAACTAATTCCTTATAGTGGTTTGCTGGATTCTTAAACACCCCTAGAGTAGTTAAGAATTGAACTGATTAATAACACTTATTAGAAACCCTAGGTTTAAGGTAGATCGCTTGAAGATTAAATGATAACTAGTTCTAATCTAGGTTGTACCTTTAAAGAATTCTTCACACATCATGCTTAAGAACTTTGACAGCGTAATTTCAAGGTAAAGCTTTTCTTACGCTGTACTTAGATGTTAGGATGAGAACTTGTTGGATTTTTAGGAGTGCGAACTAGTAAGATTCTAAAATCTTTTTCTCTTGCTTGCATCTTCTTGTTGGCCCAAAGGCCTTCCACTCTAGTTTTGATGATGATTAACTCATGTAGTTATGTTTACTAATATTCTTGTGATTTTAAGTTTCAGATCATCTAGCAAGATATTAGTTGATGATTAGCTTCAACAAAGAGTTTAGAAGCTTTTCATAGTGATTCCGTGCCTAAGCTTCAAGATCATTCATTTGCACTTGGTGGATCACGGTTTGGGAGCAAGTCAACTTGAAGATGGAGATCGTCAAGAAGACTTAGGTATCCTAATTTAGGTTTTGTGTGTTTAGATCTATTTGTAAAGCTTAGTATAGTTGATATGCTCAAGTGCACTATACACACACATTTTGGCTTTGATATGTGTTTTTGATTGGTAGTTAAAAGTGCATTTTTATCATGACATTTACCATCACATTTTCACATTTATTCATATAATAATGCACATTTATTAATATTTTGTTATTTAATGTGTGCAGGCCTTGAGTGTTGAATTAAATAAAGAATTAAAGCTTAATGAAGCCCAAAAGCCCATATCCAAGCCCAAGTCCAAGCCCAGGTTCAAATGTGCAATTACAAGAAGTCAAAAGTGCAAATACAAAGAGTCAAAATTGCAAATACTACAAAGAGGAAAAGGATAGAGTTCTATTCAACCCTAAAGACTTGGGGGATGAGGATAAATAAGTGTGCAAGGATGAGATTCGTTTTTGAAGGAATTTGGATAAAGGGTAACTTGATTTCTAAGTTATCTCGAAAATCCAATATGAAGAGTCAGGATGCAGATTCTAGAAGGGAACGACCAGATGGACGGATCAGGAGAAGCCACGCGCCAAAGCGCGTGGCCAACCGACACCAAAGAGCCGCGGAAACGCGGCCCAAGCCGCGTTTCCGCGGCATTCCAGATGATCCAGAGCAACTGCTTTCGTGTACGAGCTTATCCAGGACTCTGTCACATTCTGCACCTATAAATACCTCTGCAGGCGCAGCAGAGAGGGCATCCAGAGACTATTAGGGTTTTCTTTTAGCCATTGTTCTTTAAATTTCTGCAAGATTGTAATTTTCTTTTCATGCACGTTGTGGAGAAGAAGGAGCTTTGTAATTGGAGGATTATTCTGCAATAAAGGTTACCTTTTTCCCATTTCTTTCATTATCTTTTGAGTTGTTTTTATTCTCTGTGATCTGTTCTGGTTTTCTTTTTCTTTGCTTCTTTGCAATCTTTCTTATTAAACAACATAAAAAAAAATAAATAAATTGAAAAGATAAAAAAAAATGATGAACTAATTCTCTCTAGTGGTTTGCTGAAATTCTTAAAGCAACCCTAGAGCAATTAAGCATTGGTCGGATGGATGACAATTTTTGAAACCCTAGGTTTAGAGTGGATTTCTTGAAGATTAAACGATAAATAGTGTTCTAATCTAATGTCACAACTTTAATTAATTCTTCACATTTCATATCTAAGAACTTGACAACACAACTTCAAGGTAAAACTTCTTTTGTGTTGTGCTTAGATGTTAGGATGAAAACGTGTGGGATTTTTAGGAGTGCTGTTAGTAAGATTCTAAATCTTTTCTCTTGCTTGCATATCTTCCAGAAAACCTAGAATGAAATCCATATATTCCAATATGATGATCAATAGTCTTAACTTGTAATAGGGTTATGGTAGAAGATCAGCAAAACCACATCTTTCATATCATATATCTCAAATCTAATCTCTTTTCACTTATTTTGAAGATACAGAGGAATCGGGTCGAAAAGCTTGCATCGCATCCTTCCCTGAGGATCACGACCCGCTTGAGCCCTTGCTACAGCGGATTCGCATTGAGACTAAGAAATCTACACTTCATTCTTTTTATTCACAACTTCTTAAATTCTCAATCAAAATTTTGGCGCTGTTGCCGGGGAAGGAACGGCACGATTTCCTCAATCTAATTATTTTTTATTCTTTCTGTTTGCAGATATAGAGAACAGGAAAACAGAGCAGCAGTAAGGACACATAGCAACTCTGTGCCTCTGCCCTCGAAGGCAGAGGATCAGAGCCTACTTATTTGCCGCGGATCCGCGGCAAAAGCCGCATTTCCGCGGCAATAGTAGTTCACTACTAATCTGGTTTTCTGCAGGTTGCTCAGAACAAAAATAGCTTATTGCTGTGATATATTTTCTCTGTGATCACTCTGCAACTGCTAATTAATAACATTAACCTATTTGTTGATAATAAAAAAATTTTTAGACTCTTGCATTTAGGGCACGTGTCTATTTTAATTCTTTTTAATTCTGTTGAAGAGTGCTGGCGACAAGGTACGTTTGCATAGCATATAGATTAGGAAACACTCTTGGTTGTTTACTGCTTTCTTGAGTGATTACTTTTCTACAGCTTTACACGTACACAAAAATATTTTAAGGGCATAACCCATAAATAAGATAAGGTGGGATTTCATCACCCTTCCTTGGCCCAAAAATCATATCCGTCACACTCACAACCCTAACTTTAAGTAAAATTTGACTAGACGTTGGCCCTAGGTTAACTCGGACTCAATAGGAGATTGACCGAAGGAGGAAAATTGTTCGAAATTAACCCTTGTCAAATCGGTGTCTAGGCAGGGGATTGAGGGCTGAAAGCCCGAAGAACGGTGGTTATTTAATTAAGGAACGTCTCTGACGGAAAACCTCCCACCGGTCTTGCCACCTACCTGGCCGATTAGCTTGTGGTTAACGTCGACAATAGACCTCCTAAGGACAGTCTAAAGTTAGGAGTCGTCTAGGTCAAGGATTACCCTAGAATAGGATTTTTGTTTGTTTTTCTTTTTTTGGTTGATTGGGTGAACTTGGTTGCTAATTGTGCATGCCCACTTGGTCGAGAGACCAACTTACATCCAGGCTAACTAGGACTAGTTCACCACCTGAGCATAAGCCCGACTCACACATGGCACAACCGCCGTCTCTCCAAGATAGGATCTATCCTATCAGGACCTCTCTTCCTTCCTGCATCAAGCTTACCGATGAAGGTGTTGACCCATTTGAGCTTAAGCCACAATACATCAATACCCTTCCTAAATTCCATGGGTTGGAATCCGAGGACGCATACTTCTTCATAAGAGAATTTGAGGAAGTATGTCTCATGATGAATATTCCTAAGTTAGGAAAAGATGACATCAAACTTAGGTTTGTCCCCTTTGCTTTGAAGGATTTAGCAAAGAAATGGCTATACAGTCTAGAGGTTGGTTCTATATCTTCGTGGGATAATTTTGTTAAGGCATTCTTAAAGAAATTTTATCCCGTTCACAAGACTGCATTGATTAGGAAGAATATCCTACAGTTTAAGCAAACAGCCAATGAGCCTTTTTGGAAATATTTCGAACGTTTCAAGGACCTCCTTGCCCAATGCCCTCACCATGGGATAGAGAAATGGCGACTTTACCAAGTTCTATATGATGGATTAGAATATCAAACTAAAACATTGTTAGAATCCATGTGCCAAGGAGGATTTATGAAAAAAATGAAAATGAAGGATGGCAATTGTATGAGGAATTAGCTGAGAATACCATCCAATGGGAACCTACTCCGGAAAAATTTAGGACTAATGACCCTACTTCTTCTAAAGGAGGTATCCGTTCCATTGAGGCAAATATAGTGACCGATACTAAGTTAGCTGCTGTTATGCGAAGATTAGAGGCTCTTGAAACTAAAGAGCCAGTCTCTGTGAACCAAGTCAGCCCAACATCTTCGGCGGGCTGTACTTACTGTCAAGATATGAACCATGTGTTCGAGGAATGTCCTGTCTTCATTGCACATCAAAGCTTGCCCGAACATATGAGTGCGGCCTTCACAAGGCCCACCAACAATCCTTATTCGCCCACCTACAATCCCGGTTGGAGAAACCATCCCAATTTTTCATGGGGCCCGAGCAACACTGAGCAGATTAGGCCCAAATTCTCCAACAATTTCCAAAATCCGCCCTATCAGCAGAGTTTTCCTAGTCAAAATCCTCCACCCTCTTTCCAATATTCACAAATGGAAACAAGGCTATCCAACATGGAAAGGAAGGTGGACACCCTAGTTAAAAGCCATGACACGCTGGCTCAAGTCTTAACTAGGATAGAGTTCAGTTGAACCAGCAAGAGAGACAAAGGGGTACCCTACCGAGTCAACCATTGCCAAATCCTAGGAATCCTAGGCCAGCTAATGAGGCTCAAGACCCAAATCAGTGTCCATGGTTCATACACTCAGATCTGGGAAACAAGTTGATAATCAAGTATCCATGCCATTCGATCCATCTCAGCCATCCATTCCACCGAGCTCCACTTCCATTCCATCCAGCTCCACTCCTTCTCCATCTAGCCACAATGAAACTGAAGCTGAAAAGTCAGCAGGTCAGCTGCACCAGCCTATAGCTCCATTTCCAAATAGGCTTAGAAGCAACAACAATGCACATATGGAGAAATTATTAGAGGTGTTCAATCAAGTTAGGCTCAACATTCCACTTCTTGATGCAATCCAACAGGTCCCTAGTTATGCCAAATTCCTTAAGGACATGTGCACCAAGAAAAGAAAGACTAATGTGCCTAAGAAGGTTTTTCTAGCCACTAACATTAGTGAGCTATTGTCCAACCAGATCCCTATCAAGTATAAGGACCCTGGCTGCCCCACCATCTCTTGCACCATAGGTCGAGCCGAAATCAATCGAGCACTCCTCGATTTAGGAGCTAGCATCAATTTGTTCCCTTTCTCCGTATATCAACAACTTGGATTAGGTGAACTCAACCCGACCCAAGTTACTATTCAGTTGGCTGACCGCTCTATCAAAGTTCCTAAGGAAGAGATCAATGACTTTCTCATACGGGTTGGAGAATTCATTTACCCGGTCGATTTCATTGTCTTAGAGACACAACCTGTGTCTAATCCTAGGTCCCAAACTCCCGTTATCTTAGGAAGACCGTTCCTAGCAACCGCTAATGCAATTATAAATTGTAGAAATGGTTCCATGAGACTGACTTTTGGGGATATGACCAAGGAAGTCAATGTTTTCAACCTAGGTAAGCATCCCTACGATGTGACCGACCAACCCTTTGAGGTTAACTTCATTGAGAACATGACGAGTGAGCATAATGAGGAGATCATACTAGAGTCAGAGGAAGAGGAAGACTTAGAAGCAAGTGATCTTAGCCTTGAAAAGATCGAGTGGGAATCAAATCTGAGTTCTATAGAGATGGGAGAATCCAGCTTAACACCTCCACCCATCGAGCCACCTCCCTCTTTGGAGTTAAAGGCCTTGCCTAAACATCTTAAGTACGCCTACCTAGGTGAACAAGAGACGTTACCGGTCATAGTTGCATCTAATTTGATAAATAGGCAAGAGGAGGACTTATTGGCAACCCTTAGGAGACATAGGGAAGCCATTGGTTGGACTATGGCAGATATTAAGGGACTGAGCCCTACGATAGTCCAGCATCGTATCCATCTAGAGGAAGGGGTTAGACCGAAGAGGAATCCACAGCGTAGGCTAAACCCACTTATGCAGGAGGCTGTACAAGCCGAAATAGTGAAACTGTTAGATAATGGGATCATTTATCCCATTTCCGATAGCGAATGGGTCAGCCCAATGCATGTGGTCCCTAAGAAGTCCAGCTTTACTATGGTAGAGAACGACAAGCACGAGTTAGTGCAAACACGATTGCCTACTAAGGTGAGAGTATGCATAGACTACCGCAAGTTGATCGCAGCCACTAGGAAAGATCATTTTCCCCTCCCTTTTATTGACCAAATGCTGGAAAGATTAGCCGGTCATGAGTATTATTGCTTTTTGGATGGTTATTCAGGGTATAACCAAATCCCTATAGCCCCGGAGGACCAAGAGAAGACAACGTTTACATGTCCATTTGGGACATTTGCCTACCGTCGAATGCCTTTCGGCCTATGCAATGCCCCCGCCACATTCCAACGTTGTATGTTAAGCCTGTTTTCTGATATGGTCGAGCGTTTCTTAGAGATTTTCATGGATGACTTCTCCGTCTATGGAAATTCATTTGACCAGTGTCTCCATCACTTGGAGCTAGTGCTGAGTAGGTGCACTGAAAAGAACTTGACCCTCAATTGGGAAAAGTGTCACTTCATGGTGCAACATGGGATTGTCCTAGGTCATGAGATATCTAGGGAAGGGATTAAGGTAGACAAAGCCAAGGTAGAAATCATAGCCAAACTTCCACTTCCTCGATGATTGAAGGACATTCGGTCTTTCTTAGGACACGCTGGATTTTATCGTAGGTTCATTAAGGATTTTAGCAAAATTGCTAGACCCCTTACAAACCTTCTAGCTAAAGACGTGTCCTTCATCTTTGATGATAGGTGCCATAGTGCGTGGGAGAAATTGAAAGTCGAACTTATCTCTGCTCCTATCATCTCACCTCCCGACTGGTCCAAACCTTTCGAGATCATGTGCGATGCTTCTGATTTTGCGATAGGTGCTGTCTTAGGACAGCGTAAGGATAACAAGCAGCACGTGATCTACTATTCGAGTAGGACGTTAAATGATGCCCAAATGAACTATACTACCATCGAGAAGGAATTCTTGGCAGTAGTGTTCGCTTTGGAGAAATTCCGTCCATACCTACTTGGGACTAAGACCACGATCTTCACTGACCATTCTGCACTGCGATACCTTATGCTTAAAAAGGATGCGAAGGCCCGACTAATTCGTTGGATCCTTCTCCTTCAAGAATTCGATCTCGAAATTTGAGATAAAAAAGGTGTCGAAAATGTCGTAGCTGACCATCTCTCTCGTGTGCCAAACGCACCTTCTGAAGAACTGCCCATCAATGACAATTTTCCCGATGAGCAACTTCTAGCCATCTCTAAGGAACCGTGGTTTGCTGACATAGTGAATTACTTAGTCACAAACCAAACACCACCTAATTGGTCAAAACAGGATAGATACCGATTCTTGTCTCAAGTCCGGTATTACATGTGGGAAGATCCTTATCTTTTCAAATATTGTAGTGACCAAATCATTAGGAGATGTGTCCCCGACGAGGAGACTAGAAGCATTCTAGCTTTTTGTCATGAGTTCGCTTGCGGTGGACATTTTGGTCCCCACAAAACTGCTGAGAAAATCCTGCAAAGTGGCTTTTATTGGCCAACTGTGTTTAGAGATGCATTTGAGTATTGCAAAACTTGCACAAGATGTCAAATGATAGGAAGAATTTCCAAACGAAATATGATGCCCCTAAATCCTATTCTAGAAGTAGAACTTTTCGATGTCTGGGGCATCAATTTTATGGGACCCTTCCCTAATTCGTTTGGACACCAATACATCTTGTTGGCCGTAGACTACGTATCAAAATGGGTAGAAGCTGTCCCTTGCAAGACAAATGACAACAAAGTTGTTGTCAAATTCTTGAAAGATAATATCATCTCACGCTTTGGAATCCCTCGAGCCATCATTAGTGACAACGGCACACATTTTTCCAATAGAACTTTTGAAGCTCTTATGCGAAAATATGCCATAACTCACAAGTTGTCTACGCCCTACCATCCTCAAACTAGCGGACAGGTCGAAGTTTCAAATAGGCAAGTCAAGCTCATCTTGGAGAAGACTGTGAATCAGAATAGGAAGGACTGGTCCACCAAACTGGTGGATGCCCTATGGGCATATAGGACTGCCTTTAAGACGATTCTAGGAATGTCTCCCTATAGACTAGTCTTTGGAAAGGCTTGCCATCTTCCTGTCGAGCTAGAGCACCGGCCCTTTGGGCAATTAAGCAGCTAAATTCGATCTAGATAAGGCCGGTGAATTTTGGAAATTACAAATTTCTGAACTAGAGGAATTGAGGAATGATGCATACGATAATGCAAAGATTGCGAAGGATAGAGTTAAAGTTTTTCATGATAAATTCATCACGAGAAAAACTTTTGTCCAAGGACAAAAAGTTTTACTCTATAACTCTAGACTTCATCTCTTTCCCGACAAGTTGAAGTCAAGATGGACAGGACCATTCATTGTTAAGACGGTGTTTCCACACGGAGCCATAGAGATCTACGATCCCAAAATGCAATGCATTCAAGGTAAATGATCAACGTCTTAAGATCTTTTTGGAGTCTGTACCGGAAGCTAATGCGGCGATGGGTCTTTTTGACCCACTATATCGGTGACTATATCTTTCTGCCAGTTCATGCATCCATGCATTTCATTCATACATTAGGGACAATGCATGAAACAAGTGTGGGGAAGGGTATGTAATATATATATATAAAAAATATATATATATAAAAAAAAATTTCTTTATTTGTTCTAACATTTTGCAAAAAAAAATTAAAAAAGTAAAAAAAATAAAAATAAATAAATAAATAAATTTTATAAAAAGGACAGTATTTTGACTTATTTTTGAAAGAAACCTAAGTTAGTTTTAAGGATTAGGAAAATCATGATTAGGATTTCTAAAGACTTGGTCAAAATAAATAAATTGTTTAAATTTTAGGTATAGGAGAAAAATTGAATAAATAATTAGTCTTGATTTTTACCTTAAAGAATTGTGCATACCTAATGCATATCTAGGATTCTAAGACAAAGACCCTTGTGCCTCATATATAAAAAAAAAATTAGTATATATAATATCAATCACTAATTAAGCTAGATGCATGTGCCTCAAGAAGCATAAGTATTCATGCCTAAAGGTGAGTAAATAAAATAAAGTCCTTAGTTTTGGGGCCTAGTTCACTCGAATTTGAGTCCGCGGGGTGTTTTCTCACCTGGTGCCCTAAAGCCAGCCGGTTTGGGAGTCATCAACCTTAAGTTCGTTACATGGGTGGATTAGAAAGCCTAAGAAAATTAAGAAAAAATTACCTATATATGTACTAACACATCTAATAGTCAATTAGTTAGGTATGAGGGCCTCAAGAAGCCTTGATACTTACACGAAAGAAAATTAGATGAGTTATACATATTAAAATATATATATATATATATATATAATAATAACAACAAAGAGGCATGAGAGTCCAAGTTAAGGAAGTCCTAGTATAAATTCATAAGGATGCATACGATTTTTGATAACGAAAAAGACTATATTAGAAATTCAATTTTAATCCTTACCTAAAATGAATAACAATTGACTTTATAACGACTAAGTTTAAAAAATGAATAAAAATGATAATCCTAAAACTTATAGACTACTTAGTCTCTTCCAATATAAGTCAAATATTTTCCTTTTTATGGATTTTGTGGGTGTAATCCGCTGAAAACCCTCACGAGACAACACTCGTCCTCTAGGGTAACCTAGGGGTTTAACGGCTTGTTGCACATGCTAAGTGCAACCGTGATTCCTACGAAAGTGAGTTAGGTTAGAATAATTTTTCTTTTCTTTTTCTCTTTGATTTTTACTCGAGGACGAGCAAAAAGATAAGTGTGGGGGTGTGATTGGTAGTGAAAAGTGCATTTTTATCATGACATTTACCATCACATTTTCACATTTATTCATATAATAATGCACATTTATTAATATTTTGTTAGTTAATGTGTGCAGGCCTTGAGTGTTGAATTAAATAAAGAATTAAAGCTTAATGAAGCCCAAAAGCCCATATCCAAGCCCAAGTCCAAGCCCAGGTTCAAATGTGCAATTACAAGAAGTCAAAAGTGCAAATACAAAGAGTCAAAATTGCAAATACTACAAAGAGGAAAAGGATAGAGTTCTATTCAACCCTAAAGACTTGGGGGATGAGGATAAATAAGTGTGCAAGGATGAGATTCGTTTTTGAAGGAATTTGGATAAAGGGTAACTTGATTTCTAAGTTATCTCGAAAATCCAATATGAAGAGTCAGGATGCAGATTCTAGAAGGGAACGACCAGATGGACGGATCAGGAGAAGCCACGCGCCAAAGCGCGTGGCCAACCGACACCAAAGAGCCGCGGAAACGCGGCCCAAGCCGCGTTTCCGCGGCATTCCAGATGATCCAGAGCAACTGCTTTCGTGTACGAGCTTATCCAGGACTCTGTCACATTCTGCACCTATAAATACCTCTGCAGGCGCAGCAGAGAGGGCATCCAGAGACTATTAGGGTTTTCTTTTAGCCATTGTTCTTTAAATTGCTGCAAGATTGTAATTTTCTTTTCATGCACGTTGTGGAGAAGAAGGAGCTTTGTAATTGGAGGATTATTCTGCAATAAAGGTTACCTTTTTCCCATTTCTTTCATTATCTTTTGAGTTATTTTTATTCTCTGTGATCTGTTCTGGTTTTCTTTTTCTTTGCTTCTTTGCAATCTTTCTTATTAAACAACATAAAAAAAAATAATAAATTGAAAAGATAAAAAAAATGATGAACTAATTCTCTCTAGTGGTTTGCTGAAATTCTTAAAGCAACCCTAGAGCAATTAAGCATTGGTCGGATGGATGACAATTTTTTGAAACCCTAGGTTTAGAGTGGATTGCTTGAAGATTAAACGATAAATAGTGTTCTAATCTAATGTCACAACTTTAATTAATTCTTCACATTTCATATCTAAGAACTTTGACAACGCAACTTCAAGGTAAAACTTCTTTTGTGTTGTGCTTAGATGTTAGGATGAAAACGTGTGGGATTTTTAGGAGTGCTGTTAGTAAGATTCTAAATCTTTTCTCTTGCTTGCATATCTTCCAGAAAACCTAGAATGAAATCCATGTATTCCAATATGATGATCAATAGTCTTAACTTGTAATAGGGTTGTGGTAGAAGATCAGCAAAACCACATCTTTCATATCATATATCTCAAATCTAATCTCTTTTCTCTTATTTTGAAGATACAGAGGAATCGGGTCGAAAAGCTTGCATCGCATCCTTCCCTGAGGATCACGACCCGCTTGAGCCCTTGCTACAGCGGATTCGCATTGAGACTAAGAAATCTACACTTCATTCTTTTTATTCACAACTTCTTAATTCTCAATCAGTTTTCATGAATGGTAGATCAAAACAAGTTTAATTGATTTATGTATATTAGATATGTTCTATATACATGCATGCTTAACTTCTTAAATAAACTTATTTTGACCTTCCTATTCATGTATTGAAAATTCAAGTTTGACAAATACAAGTTTTGTTTTTGATAAAATTTGCAAGACACAAAAATGAATTGATATGTTGATATATGTCTTGAAATCATTATCACAAGTTTATGTTTCAATATAAAATGTTAAAACAAGTTTTATGGAATTTTCAGTAGAGATTAAAGATTTTTCAAAATATTTTTTACCCAGTTTTCTGACCCAGAACTGGCTGACAGGCCATGTCGGTCGACCGGACGGTCGACCGCACCATGGGCCGGTCGACCGTCAGGTCGACCGACGTACACAGCCTTGTGCACATCTGGCAGCACAATGGGCCAGTCGACCGGATCAGAGAACTCTACTTTCTGTATTTTTGGGTCAACCGGGCGGTCGACCGCTTTGCTCCAACGGTCAGATTTTTGACCGTTGGCGGTCGACCGCAAGCCTGTCAGGCTGACAGATCAGCCTAACGGCTAGTTTTTGTTGAGCCTATATATACCTCATTTCTTTGAGGTTTTGACTAAGATTTTCTGAGCTAATTTTTCCCCATTCTCTGGTTTTAAAAACAAGTTTTCAAAAGAGTTTAAAGTGCCAAAAAGATTCATTTATTTGTTTTTAAGTGTTTTTTTATTTTCAAAGAAAATAGGTTTTTGGGAAACTAGTTTATTGTTCTTCATCTCCATATCTATTTGGTATTTTCCCAAGAGTTTTTCTTTGATCAAAACACTTGTTCTCCACACTTGAGCTATCTTCTATCCTAATCTATTTAGGATCTTTTTATTTGTGAAAAAAGGAGAGATTGTTTGTGGTTGAAAGAGACCACCTATTGTAAACCCTTATTATTTGGTTGCTCCCTCTTTGGTAGAGGTTGAGGTTGTGGATTTGAGGTGATTGGTTTGCTCCCTCTTTGGTAGAGGTTGAGGCTTGTGGTTTGCTCCCTCTAGTGAGAGGTGGAGATTGGTTGTAACCCTCTTCGGTAGAGTTGTTGGTTGTTGGTTTACCCCTCGGTTGTGAGGTGGTTGTTTGAGAGAGGAGTTTGGTACTCCTAGTGTTGTAACAAATCCTCCTCAGTGGAGGTTCCCTCGGTGGGAGATAGTGGATTAGAAATCCTACATGGTGGTGTAGGCGGGGATGTAGAGCTAGGGGCTCGAACCTCGAAACATATTCTTGTGTTTGCGTTTGATCCAATATCTCTCAACTCTCTCTCTCTCTCTTTTATTTGTGCATAGCATCATTCTTATTGTCATTCATTCATATCATATTTGCTTGAATTTGTGTCTTTCATCTTTCTTATTGCTTACATCCATTATATGCTTGGCTTGCTTGTGTGTATGCCTCACTTGTACTTAATCAACAAGAGCTTCACATAGCACCTCAACCCATTTCAAGGGGAATCAAGAGGAGTTAGTCCAGAGCTCTTCACGGAGAATTCGGCTACACTTATTGATTGTACTAAGTGTGTTGCAAATTAGTTTTAAGCTTCGCATTTAGAGCATTTAGTTTCTAGATTAGCATTTACACCTATTCACCCCCTCTAGGTGTGTTTTTCAATTGGTATCAGAGCCTACGCTCCTGATACTTAGGCTTAACATCCTAGGAGTGAGATCCATTGTTTGCTAATCTTGTTTGCATTTGCTTGTTTGCACACATATAGTTTTTACCATGGACTTCATGACCCCACCTAGTTTTGACCCTTCCAACATTGTTGTTTGGAAGTATAGGATGTCCATGTACTTGAAGACCCTAGGCTTACATGTCTTTCTTGCCGCTACCAAGAAATGCTATCTTGGTAATGGTGATCATATAGGGGCTAATGCACAAGCCCTAGAGGCTATTAGAAGCACATTACCTAAAGATTATCTTATGTGTGTTTCTAACATTGATTCCGCTTTTGTAGTGTGGAACAAATTGTCAACAACCACCACCTCCGAGCTTCATTGCAAATCCAACAAGAGGAGGAATCTAGTGAAGAATCCGAGTCACGATGCTTCATGGTCCAAGGGAATGACTCCCTTGAGGTACAATCGGAAACTCTATTAGATAGTGATGATTGCTCTAGTTCTTCAAATGATCATATTGATGCCCATGTATTAAATGAAGAACTATCTATTGTGTGTGAAAAATTAATTGAAAAATATAATATTTTGAAAAAGAAAAGTCTAGGCATTAATAATGAAAATAAAAATTTGATTTCTAGACTTGATGTTGTTTTGCAAGAGAAAGAGGAGATTGTTAATGAGAGGGATTCATTAAAATCTCAACTTGATCTTGCACTTAAAGAAAATGAGTTTTTGAAAAACAATAATGATTGTGAAAATGTTTTGAAGAAAAATAAAATTTTAACTTCAAAAATTGATTTTGTTTTAAAAGAGAATGTTGCTTTGAAAAACAAAATAATTTCTATTTCAAATGATTTAAATGTTTGTTTAGAGAAAAATGTTGTTTTACAAAATAAGATTGATTCACATGTTTGCCATGCTAGTGTAGTATCACAAACTTCACCTATTGTATGTACCACCTCTTCTTTAATTAACAATGATATAAATTTAATTAAGAAGAAAATGGATTGTTTGGGCTCCACTTTGAGCTAATGTGCCAAGAGCCATACACATTTGGAATCCTTGTTTTGAAAGAAGCAAGTTCCTATTATGCATGCACACCCATCACGGCATACACATGCTCCTCACGGACACAATCACACGTATGCTCATATGTACACTTGTACACATTGTGGTCGTAAGGGCCACCTTGCTAAATTTTGTTTTGATAGAATACATAATGTTAATTTAGCAAATAAATTTGTTTGGGTTAGGAATGGTACTAACCCCCATGGACCAAAGAAGATATAGGTACCAAAGACCACCCCTCGTTTATTTGATGTAGATGTGGGCTCTCACATGACGTGAGAGTGATGGTGCCTTGGAGTGGATGCGATCCGTGCTTAAAGGAGATCATTTGGATGCATCACTTTCAAGGGAAGTTTGGTGGAGAGAACCACCATATTTTGGAGACAAGGAGAGTTGCCTTCTAGGTTTTGGTAACGATTCCTAACTCCTAGTTATTGCTTACATCCTTTCATGTTCAGTCATTTTATAGCATGTGTTATTGTTTAGTGATTAATATGAAAATGCCATGTTAATTAGATCCTTGACATACATGTATAGTATTTGAGACACATATGCTTATATGAACCCATATTTAGTGTTCTCTTTTTAGTATTAGCTATCATGTACATCTTGAATCTAATAACATGTAGATTTATATAATAATCATGTTTTTCTTTATCATGTTGATTTTTATCATGTTTTGTTGCTTCATGTTTTGATTACATGTTTAGATGTTAGTTTTCATTAAGACTAGGATTTATACTTGTGCATATAATGGGTCACAAATAAATCTATATATGTTTGTGCTTGAATGCTTATTTGTTCTCATTAGATGTGTTAGTATAGTCTAATTTTGATGATTCATACATTTTAGACTTGTATTCTCATTTTTGAATTTGTGTTTCACTTCATGTATATGTTTAATTTGCCAAACCTTAAGATATACATGTATACCCCTTGAGTCATTTGCTTTTCATGCAAATCTATATATGGACTCAATTGTGTTTAGGGATATGTATGTATACTTATTGTGTTGACAAATCATACATATATCTTGAAATGAAATTTGTTTTAATCAAAATTTAGTTTTTCATGTTATTCATGTTTTCATATGTTTATGTTTAACTTCATGTATATGTCTATCTTGTTCAAACTATTAGATATACATGAATATCCTTTTGAGCCACGTGCCTTCATGCATATATATTTGTGGACTCGTTAGTTTTTAGATATGTATGTATACTTTAGATTGTACAAGACATACATATACCTTGAAGGTTAAATAAATTTGATAATTTTTTTTTCTTGTTTAAGGAATAATTGAGCTTAATGGAACATTTTTCATGATTATGATCTTCACATTTTTATTTGTACACTCACGTTTATTGCTTGCTCATACTTTGTTTTCATGAGTCATTTTTATGCTTAATTGAATTAGAGTGTTGATTATCTTGTGGATTTCATATTTTATGAAAAATAATTTGTTTTTATTCCTTACTTGAAGGATTTCGTACTAGTTAACAAAATTTTTCATTTTAACTAGTTCGTATTCTTCATTGTGATATGAGATATACACTTGACCCTATTGTTTCAATTGATATCATTGAACACTTTCATTTGGTATCAATTTTGATTCTTTTTGTATACTCATATGTTTGTATGTATGTATGCTTTCTATCCAATGGTATCTATGTTTTCATACATATATGTTTTATTTGTGCCTACTATATTTCTATATCTTATAGCACAAAAATTTGTTTATGCTAAGCTTGAAATTTTTAATGATTGATTGGTTTTCAATTGGTATCTTAAAACAAGCTTATGCATGTGTTTAGTTGGTATTTCATAAAGGGAGAGAAAACTTGCATTTCATATTTTCAATTGGTATTCTAGCCTACGCATTATTTGATTCCCACTCTCACACTTTATGATTTCAAAAATTTGAATTTTTTCAATTGGTATCATATGTTTAAAAAGAAAATATTCTCTTATTGGTATCAAGATGTTTATTTTGAATGTTTTAAATTGGTATCTCAAATTTTGTTTAAAAAAAAATATTTTTCAAAGTTTTGATTTATATTGCATATATGCAAGGAGAGCTTAACATCTCTTCTACATATAGATTCATGATGAGTGTATCTTGTATTGAAGAGCTTGATAACTCTTCTTTATGTGGTACACGTGTGTAGGGGGAGCTTCACATCTCCTCTTATGCATTACATAATATGTGTTATATGAATTGGGGCTTATCATCCCTTCTTCATGTAATGCATATGTGTAGGGAAGTTAACTTAGCGTCTTCCTCTTCATGAATGTATATCGCATATACCATTAATTGATCAATGATTCATTTTTCGTTTGGTACCAAGATGCACTTCATTGACATATGTTTTATTGGTATCAATGTTTGGTTATTCACCCCCCCCTTCTTGTTTCTTGGTTTCATACAAAAAGGGGAGAAGAATTTGTTTTGTTTTATATGTTTTACCCCTTTGTTGATGATTGACAAAAAGGGGGAGAAGTATTTGGCTTTATATGTTTTATATGCATGTCTTTCATGTATTTGTTTTAAAAAAGAAAAGAAAAGAACATGTTTCATTTGCTCTTTTAATTATTGGTATCTAGAGCACCTTTAATATTTAATATTTCATTGGTATCTAGAGCCTAGAGCATGTTTTGTTGATATAAGAGTTTTATTGTTTTCATGCATGATATAATGCACTGCCATTCATTGCATATTTATTATGTTTATTTGTTATGCATAAGTTAAGGGGGAGCTTCTTTGAAGCTTAACTTTAATCCATGCATATATAACTCCATGAGTTTTGTCATCATCAAAAGGGGGAGATTGTTGGCCCAAAGGCCTTCCACTCTAGTTTTGATGATGATTAACTCATGTAGTTATGTTTACAAATATTCTTATTATTTTAAGTTTCAGATCATCTAGCAAGATATTAGTTGATGATTAGCTTCAACAAAGAGTTTAGAAGCTTTTCATAGTGATTCCATGCCTAAGCTTCAAGATCATTCATTTGCACTTGGTGGATCATGGTTTGGGAGCAAGTCAACTTGAAGATGGAGATCGTCAAGAAGACTTAGGTATCCTAATTTAGGTTTGTGTGTTTTAGATCCATTTGTAAAGCTTAGTATAGTTGATATGCTCAAGTGCACTATACACACACGTTTTGGCTTTGATATGTGTTTTCATGAATGGTAGATCAAAACAAGTTTAATTGATTTATGTATATTAGATATGTTCTATATACATGCATGCTTAACTTCTTAAACAAACTTATTTTGACCTTCCTATTCATGTATTGAAAAATCCAAGTTTGACAAAATAAAAGTTTTGTTTTTGATAAAATTTGCAAGACACAAAAATGAATTGATATGTTGATATATGTCTTGAAATCTTTATCACAAGTTTATGTTTCAATATAAAATGTTAAAACAAGTTTTATGGAATTTTCAGTAGAGATTAAAGATTTTTCAAAAATATTTTTTACCCAGTTTTCTGACCCAGAACTGACTGACAGGCCATGTTGGTCGACCAGACGGTCGACCGTACCAAGGACCGGTCGACCGTCAGGTCGACCGACGTGCAAAGCCTTGTGCACGTCTGGCAGCACAGTGGGCCGGTCGAACGACGGTCGACCGGATCAGAGAACTCTACTCTCTGTATTTTTGGGTCGACCGGGCGGTCGACCGCTTTGCTCCAACGGTCGGATTTTTGACCGTTGGCGGTCGACCGGGCGGTCAACCGCAAGCCTGTCAGGCTGACAGATCAGCCTAACGGCTAGTTTTTTGTTGGAGCCTATATATACCTCATTTCTTTGAGGTTTTGACTAAGATTTTCTGAGCTAATTTTTCCCCATTCTCTGGTTTTAAAAACAAGTTTTCAAAAGAGTTTAAAGTGCCAAAAAGATTCATTTATTTGTTTTTAAGTGTTTTTTTTTATTTTCAAAGAAAATAGGTTTTTGGGAAACTAGTTTATTGTTCTTCATCTCCATATCTATTTGGTATTTTCCCAAGAGTTTTTCTTTGATCAAAACACTTGTTCTCCACACTTGAGCTATCTTCTATCCTAATCTTTTTAGGATCTTTTTGTTTGTGGAAAAAGGAGAGATTGTTTGTGGTTGAAAGAGACCATCTATTGTAAACCCTTATTATTTGGTTGCTCCCTCTTTGGTAGAGGTTGAGGTTGTGGATTTGAGGTGATTGGTTTGCTCCCTCTTTGGTAGAGGTTGAGGCTTGTGGTTTGCTCCCTCTAGTGAGAGGTGGAGATTGGTTGTAACCCTCTTCGGTAGAGGTGTTGGTTGTTGGTTTACTCCTCGGTTGTGAGGTGGTTGTTTGAGAGAGGAGTTTGGTACTCCTAGTGTTGTAACAAATCCTCCTCGGTGGAGGTTCCCTCGGTGGGAGATAGTGGATTAGAAATCCTACACGGTGGTGTAGGCGGGGATGTAGAGCTAGGGGCTCGAACCTCAAAACATATTCTTGTGTTTGCGTTTGATCTAATATCTCTCAACTCTCTCTCTCTCTTTTATTTGTGCATAGCATCATTCTTATTGTCATTCATTCATATCATATTTGCTTGAATTTGTGCCTTGCATCTTTCTTATTGCTTACATCCATTATATGCTTGGCTTGCTTGTGTGTGTGCCTCACTTGTACTTAATCAACAAGAGCTTCACATAGCACCTCAACCAATTTCAAGGGGAATCAAAAGGAGTTAGTCCAGAGCCCTTCACGGGGAATTCGGCTACACTTGTTGATTGTACTAAGTGTGTTGCAAATTAGTTTTAAGCTTCCGCATTTAGAGCATTTAGTTTCTAGATTAGCATTTACACCTATTCACCCCCCTCTAGGTGTGTTTTTCACTTCTCTAGGATTGATTTCACATATATTAAGATGATGTTCAATCTCCTTAACTTGCACTAAGGTTGTGGTAGAAGATCAGTAAAATCACATCTTTCATATCATATATTTCAAATCTAATCTCTCTTTTGTCTTATTTGAAGCATACAGAGAAATCATCCAAAAGCTTCCATCGCATCCTTCCCTGTGGATCGACCCACTTTGGCCCTTGCTGCAGCGGATAGCATTAAGACTGAGAACTCTACAACTCAATCTTCTTCTTTATAAATTCTCATGATGTCGAAGACAACCTTCAGGTCAGTTATGTGATCACCTTTAGCGCGGCTTTTCACTGCGATGTCGTCAACAGAACTTTCCACCGTTTTGCGCATATGCTGATGGAAGATGGCATTCATGGCCCTTTGATATGTCGCCCCTGCATTCTTCAGTCCGAAGGGCATGACGGTGTAGCAGTATACCCCCAGTGGTGTCCTGAAAGAGGTACATTTTTCGTCGTCAGGATACATTTTGATTTGATTGTATCCTGAAAACCCATCGAAGGATATTCGCTCGAATCCACATGTATTGTCAATCATGACATCTGTGATTGGCAGTGGGGATTCGTCCTTGGGGCAAGCCTCGTTCAGATCACAAAAATCAATGCAGATCCGTATCTTTCCGTTCTTTTTAGCAACGGGAACAATGTTGGCCACCCAGTCGGGATGTTGTTCTTCCCGAATGAAGCCAGAGTCTATAAGCTTTCTGACTTCTGATTGAATTGCCTCCATTATTTCTGGACAGAACCGTCGCTGTTGTTGTTTGACAGGCTTTACATCCGTATTGATGTTGAGGCGGTGCATAGCCACTCGAGAGTCAAGTCCAGGCATGTCCTCATAATTCCAAGCGAAGACGTCTATATACTCTTGTACAAGAGATATTAGATCCTCTTTCTCTGAAGGAGACAGACCTTCGCTTATAAAGATGGGCTTAGGATTAGCCTCATCTCCTAGATTGATCTGGACAATCTTATCTTCTGTGGGCGGCTCGCGCTGTTCAAAGCGGGTGTCCCAAATAGTATTTAAATGTTTAATCCAAGGATCTGTATCGGATTGGATCATTTCTTCATCTCCGTCTTCCAGGTGGCTTGTTGAAACCATGTTCACTGAAAGTTCTCTGAAGATGTTGCCGACACTGACATCTGACTCCCACGATGATGTGCCCGAAGAGTAACTGTGGCCCATTGACTCTCCAGAATCAGAGGCTGACGGGACTAGAGTTGATACATAGCCCAACCCCCTGCGCGTCCGATTATAATAATCGGGTGTTTTCCCTTTCGGAACGAAGGATTGATGTAGCGTTCTCTTTCCTTTGCCGAAATTTAACCCAGGTCCACTTGCTAGATCATATCCCATGCTTCTCATCATTCTGAGTGTCGCTGGCTCATAATGACCAAACTGAGGGGGTTCCTCTTCGCTTTCTGATTCTTCACGGGACATTGGTTCAGACGTGATTCGCCCAAAAAAGATTGGTTTTTGACCTTTCCGTCTCGCGGGAACCATGAATATAGATTCTTGCACATCACCAGCATCTTGGTATGCTTCGAAAGATGATTTCACTGGTACATGCAATGATGTCAAAGCATCCATTGCCGACCAGAGATCATCATCTACTTCGGTACTAGTGTCTGATGGTACCGAATCGGAAGCAAACACAGAAAAATACGCTAAATCTAATTCTTCATTAATATACCAACCGCCCACATCGTCGGTGGTATTATCAACATCGAGCTTATTAATGCTCTTTACAAGTGGTTTCAACTCCCACAGGCATTCTTCTTTTTCTGGCTCGGTGTCGGCTTCGTTACCAGAGTCTGGCTCCTCTGGTTGCGGGACTTCATTCGTCTCCACAGAATCTTGATATAGGAGGGAATCTGTGAAATAATTCTTGACTCCCTTGAATGGATGCCTCTCGGCAATAAACGTTTGTACTTTTTCACTCTCGTCAATGTATTTCATGACTTGGTGGAGAGTGGAGGGAACGATAGAATTACGATGAATCCATGGTCGTCCCTGCAGTAGATTGTAGGAAGTGTCAGCATCGATGACGTAGCATGTCACTTCCGACTTTAGGCTTCCGATCTGGCATTTGAGCTTGATCTTCCCTATTGGACGGGTCCATTAGCATTAACCCATAAATGGTCGTCTGGGTAGGGCTCAAACGATGAGTAGGAACCCCTAAATGTTGCATGACTCGGCGAGGCATGATGCTCAACGCAGACCCTGGATCCACCTGAATGCGGTTCACCTCAGATGATCCAATATACCCTGTGAAGTATAAGGGTCGATCATGCTTCCCTTTAACCTGCATATCATCTGATGTGAAGGTGATGCAGGGAGCATTTCGGGAAGCGTGGAGGCAATCCTCTATACTTTCCTCTTTTGCTCCAATCGGCACCTGAGTCATGATCAGCATTAGCCAGGGCCTCTTGTAGGGCATTTCTGGTCGACTTTGATAGCCTGAGGAGCTCATAGAGAGTAATCCGGGCCGGGATGTTGGCCAGTTGAGTCAGGATATCAAAGCGGTAAGGTGCTGTGGATCCTTCCGCTATGTCTTCCGAAAGAACTCTGGAAAACCGAAACTCTTTCTGCTTCTCCACAGGTTGCTTTGTGGAGGGTTTGGCTAGCTCTGCTATAGGTCCTGGAAGAGTTGCCGCTGTATCGCCATATTTTTTTAAGTATGGTTGCCCTGAACGGGTTTCTGCCACAAGTCGACTAGGTTCTGTGGCCAGAACTATTGTTTCCTCTTCTGAATCGGTCAGTGAGGGAACATCAGTCTCTGCTTCCCGAGATGAGGCACATACCACATTGCAGGATGCAGCTTTCCCTTTGCCTTTAGACTTCCTGTTAGTCACAGTAGTCCATTGCTGGCCATCAATAAGGTCAAGATGAACCCACATGACTTCCCCTCGAGGTGTAGGGACAGGTACCACGCCTTTTTCTTGCTGCTGGTGAGGGTCTGTGTTGACCACTCTTAGCTCTCATTTTGGGACGGGGATCACCTCCGAAGATGTTGGAGGTTATCTTCCAAATTGGAGAACTGACGTCATATTAGCCGTCACCTTCTTCTGCTCTGGTCGGAGTTTTAACACTTCCGCGTCAATCAGAGCCTGAAGGATGTCCTTGAAGACGTAACAGCTCTTGGTGGGGTGTCCCAACATCCTGTGATACAAGCAGTAGTTGGGATTATCTGTTTTACCGACTTCTTCGGGGCGCCTGGCTTCAGGAAGCTTTTGTCTGTTGCTCTTGTTGAGTATTTGAAGAGCGAGTCGACATGTTCATCCTTGAAGGAATACTGCTTGTTGGCACGTGGTTGGCTTAAGGAGCCACTTCCCATAACCAGTTGAGGTTTGACGGGAGATTTGGTCTCTGTCGCAAAGTTATCCTTCCGTTTTGTTTGGAGAGATGTATCTGGCACACGCCTTGTTGACCTCTCAGGCCGGGCTTACTCTCTTCTGCCCGTACGCGGGCGACGATCTCTTCAGCCTGTTCACCTTGCTGGACCAATTATTTTCAGGTGCGGCTTTTGGCAACTCCTATTTGGGCAAGGAGCGAGGTTTGGAGATTGTGGCGGCATGTTTCCACCAGGGTGACCTGGGTCATACCGCTAGGACATCAGAGTGCTACATTCCGAAATCTTTCCACGAAAGATTTAATGGACTCTCCTTTTCGCTGCTTGGTAGCCAAAAGGGTGGGCATCGTGACTTCCGAGTCATCTTCAAAGAAGCGTGTTAAAAAGAGTTTCTCCAAATCGCCAGTTATTGATGGAGCCTTCTGGGAGTTTCATGAACCATCAAAGGCGAGCCCTTTCAAGGTGCCGATGAATAGACGCGCCAAGATTGCATCGTTATCTACCACATTCCCGGTTTGGGATTTGAAGTACTAGATATGTTGGTTAGTTGACCCCTTCCCATCGAATGCTTGGAGGGTTAGAGCCTTCAACTTGGGAGGGTATGGAACCAAATCCCAGTCGGCCGGATAGGGCCGGACCACTCCTGCTTCTTGGAGGCCTTTGCGGTTGGTAAGGGCCTCAAGGCGTTGCTCTAATCGATTCATCCTTCTAGAATGAACCTTTTCCTGGTCTTTGTCGCTCTTCCCTTGCGACGGGGATTTGGACGAATACGAAGTAGGCTGTTCATTCTCTTCAGGATGTACAGAAGATGAGCTTTTCCCTTCTTTTCGTTTGCCCTTAGACTTTCTAGAGGGATATTTCCTCTTGTCTTCAAGCAACTGGGCGAGCATCTGCTTGAGGGAGTCGATAGATTCCTGCTGAGCACGAATCATCTCGAGTTGTTCCTTCTGAATCTGAGCTTGCTGCTCTAAGCGCTTAGCCGTCTCCTCAGGAGTGCTTGTCATGTACGTGAAGGCCTCTTTCTCTATAGAAGAGTTTGAAGCCTGCGACTCTATAATGGCGGAGTGCGAGTCGTTCACCTCAATGCCTCGGGCTAGGGCATTGTAGTCAATCGGGGGAATCGCCCCGGTCCGGGTGCGGTGTGTCGGTACACTCCTTTCGGTTCAGTGTCAGACTCGTCAGAGCTGACTGCAGGTTGTTTTCCCTTGCTCCTACTCGCCATATTTGCAGTGAGCTCGGGATATTCAGTGTCAGAGAAGATCCTCCTCCTATGGGAGCGTCTTCTTTTAGCTGACTGAGGAATCAGGGTCAGTTGTCTAACTAGAGACTGCTGGTTCACACCTGAACTGCCACGGCACTCGGAGAGCATTGTGATAAGCCGCTCGCAGCAACATGATGAAGTGATTTGATTAGCACTTCTTTTCTTTGTCAAATAATCTCTCAGATCCGTAGGAGGATCAAAGAGATTAGCCTCACGATGTTGGTGGCGGGAGGCATCCTTGCGCCGTACAGCTTGGACGCAGGGTTCAGGGACGCGGTTCTCGCGCCGTGGCTTCAGGACGCGCGTCTGGCGTCTCTGCTGAGAAGAGACGTGACTATCGCGTCGCTGGTTATTGCGTCGCGGCAGAGACGCTTGAGAGATACAGGGCTGCTGGGCCCCATGCCTGAGGGTGCGTGCCTCTTGTACTTGACAAGGCGTACCAGTTCCGCCTTGGCGTCTAGGGAGTGGGGCTTTAGAGGAGCCAGCTTGGTGAGTCTCGTGTTTGGGCCGCCAAACGCTGACTTCGCGTGCCGGATGTGGCGCAGCAGAGACGCCAGTTTGGACTTTGCGTCCTGCCTCAGTTGGACGGTCAGTTGTTCCAACTTGTAGCTGACGCGCACGCCTCCTCTGCCGTCGTTCAGTGTTCCAGTTGCATTGTGGCGATTGTGAGAAACCAACGACGACCTGGTGCTGAGAGAGGGTGAATTGGCTGGACACTAGAGAATTCGACCACGCGGGTCTCCTGGGAGACGTTGGCGCGTGTGTCACGCATGACGCAGTTGGCCACGATGTTCTTCGTAGCAGTTGCGTCAGAGAGGAGCTCAGAGCGGATTTCGGGGCAAGTTCCCGAAGAGACCCTACGGCAGACGCGGGCCTTTGGGCTTCTGGAGCCAGAAGAGAGGAACTCTTCATACTTTGCCTGGTCGAACTCGACGACGAGCGATTCGACCATCTTCCCCTTGTAGAGGACGTCACCTTGCGCCACAACTTGTTCGTCGGTAACGAAAATAGTCCCCAGCGGAGTCGCCATCTCTTGTATGCGACGGAAAAGACACGGTCTCGAAGTAAGATTTCCTTGAATCAATTGAAAAATTACAACAGACTGGTATTCCAGTTACAAGGGAGGGAGGATGTTGAGTCTTGAATCCTCCCTTTGTTTAATGCTGGGTTCTTCAAGTGGCGATGGAAAGTGAATCTTATTTTCTGTTGACCAGGTGAACATCAAGAACTCTGGGGATCTTCTCTTCGGATGGCAGACAGAGCAACACAGCTCTGTCGGCCAGAAATCTCAAAGAGATTGTAGGCAAAGACTAACTTGTACGCAGCAAGCTAATCAAAGAGTTGGACTCTCTTTCCTTCTCAGAAGCTCACAAGTCAAGCTCTTCTCCTTGATCTCTCTCTGTATCTGTCTCTCTCTGTCTCTATCTGTTTGACCGACGTGTGTCCCCTCTCCTTATAGCAACAGGGCTATTTATAGAGGTTTACAGGGATGAACGTGTCCCTTAAAAACACTCCACAATGAGGGGTTAACTTTCCCGTTATATGGGCAGTGACTGGCCCCATAACCAGGGAAGTTATAACTGAGGCGCGGATTTTGACCCACGCGCCTTCGTGCTGAGATGCGGGTCTGGACCCTCGCGCTTTGGGCCGCAGTGCTGGCAGAGACGCGGGTCTGGACCCTCGCGCCTTGGTGCCGCAGTTCTGGCTGAGACGCGGGTCTGGACCCTCGCGCCTCGGTGCCACAGTGCTGGCTGAGATTAGCTCTGCGTCTGGAGTTTGGGGACTCTGCTTTTGATGACTTGTCTTCAATGATTTTTAGACAGCCTACATATATATGTAGGGAAGCTTCACATCTTCCTCTTCATGAATGTATATTGCATATATCATTTATTGATTGATTTGTGTTTACCCCTTCATTGGTTCCTTGTTTCGGACAAAAAGGGGGAGAAAAATTTCTTTGTTTTGTGTTTACTTTCACCCATTTGTTGATGATTGACAAAAAGAGGGAGAAGTATTTGAGATGTTTTTGATATATATACATGTTTTTCTTGCTTTATTCTAAAGGGGGAGAAGTTTTTACGTAAGTTTTTATGTTTATGCATATATGTTTTGGTTTGCAAATAGGAGAAAAAGAATTTGTTTTGTTTTATGCTTGATTAGCATGTTTATCTCCATACATTTGCATACATGTTTATGTGCTTCATTTTCATATTATATTGTTTATTTGGTATGCATGAGTTAAGGGGGAGCTTCTTTGAAGCTTTACTTTAATCCATGCATATATAACTTCATGAGTTTTGTCATCATCAAAAAGGGGGAGATTGTTGGCCCAAAGGCCCATCACTCTAGTTTTGATGATGATCAACTCATGTAGTTATAGTACTAATGATCTTGTGTTTAATTAGTGACAGATTTATGATCAAGATCTTAGTAGGTGTGTAGCTTCAACAAAGGATTTAAAGTCAAGTTTTGGAGTTAGCACGGTTTGATCCAAGAGCCATTGGATCGTGTTTGGACCAAGTCAAGAAGATGAGTAGGCTTCAAGTAAAGACTTCAAGAAGATGAAGACTTGTGTCTAGGTTTGTTTTTATAAGATTTTGTTTTTAGATATAATGTAAAGGATAGAATAGTTGGTGGATTGCTCAAGTATATCTATACACACACACACTCTTGATTTAGTCTTTTTTATAAAAGAGATTTTATTTTAGAAAAGACCTTTTAGTTTGACAAATTACCAGTTTGGTTTTTGGTATTCTAGTTTACATGTTTTAACCAAAACCATGTTTTTAGCTTTAATGTCAAAAACATAGATATTTCACCATGTTTGTGTAGTGGATCATATCCATACACACTATACTTTAATTGAGTTTAAAATATCTGTTTTTGTATTTTGAAGAAGTTTGGAAAACAAGTTTTTAGAAAAATCATTTCTGAAAAATACAAATTTTGTTTTGAACCAATATTTCTAACTTACAAAAATAGTCCAAATCATTTGTAAACATGTCTTGATTTTGTGCAAGCATGTTTGTTTATCAAAGTATATTAGTAAAACTATTTTTGTAAATTTTCTGTGAATTTATGGGATTTTATTTCAACCAAAAAGATCAAGTTTTAAATCCTAGAATTCTGTACTGGCTTCTGCCGGTCGACCGACCCGGTCGACCGTGCTTGAAGGCGGTCGACCGACGTGCACAGACGTGCACGCCAGTTCTGGCAGGAGGGCCGGTCGACCGACTCGTCAACCGTCCAGAGAGCTCTGCTCTCTGGAAAGGCCCCGGTCGACCGACCGGTCGACCGGACAGAGAGCAGTGCTCTCTGTATCCTAGCCACGGTCGATCGGCCGGTCAACCGCTGGCTCAACGGTCAGAAAAATGACCGTTGGCCGATCGACCGGACGGTCGACCGACAGGCCACCTGGACCCCAACGGCTAGTTTTTCTAGCTCTATAAATTGGGGCATTTGGGGGCTGTTTTTTCTTCAAGATTTTTGAGTGGTTTTTAAGCTAGTTTTTCCTACTCTATTAAGAGAGTTTTCTCCACTAAATTGAGAACTAATACTTCCAATCAAAAGGGGAGTTTTATCAAGAGTGTTTAAAAGAGATTTCTTGAGTTTTCCTCCATAATTTCCATCCTAGTTTTTCTCACACAAACACTTGAGCTATCCATTACTATAGCTGCCTATAGGGTTTTGTTGTGAGAGTGTTTATTGGTGATCAAAGTGTTTAGATCACCAAGAGATCATTTCTTATACTTTGAGGAGGCGGACAAGTGTGTTCGCGGTGGTATAGAGTTCGTGTGTGAACTCTTGGTTTGAGGTGCGGCCTCGACGAGCTTGTGGGGCTTGCGGTGTGTACGGGACTAGAGAGTCCGAGGGCTTGTAGGTGTTGTGGCACTGAGTGATCCGATGGGATCGATTATAGTGGAAATCCTTCGTGTGCCGAAGGCGGTGATGTAGAGCAAGTGTGCTCGAATCTCGAACAAATCCCTTGTGTTTGCGATTGCTCACTCTCTCTCTCTCTTTATCTCTTGTTTATATCTTACATACTTTTATTGTGCTTACATTTATATGCTTGATATTCATTTGTGCTCATATTGTATATGCGCGGGATTGTTTGCTAACACTTATATTCAATCAAGAGAGCCAACGCGGCACCTCAACTCTTATTTAGAGGAACCTTGAGGAGTTAGTCCAGAGCCCTTCACGGGGAATTCGGCTATACTCTTGTGTTATACATAGTGTTTAGTTTAAGAAGTTTAATTTGCATCATAATAGTTTTTAATTCCGCATTATTTGTCATTTAGGGACCATTAGATTAGCCATCACCTATTCACCCCTCCTCTAGGTGAATTACAGATCTCAGATCAGAGGTATTGGTGTTCGTGGGATCGTGTGTCGATCTCAGGAGGACGCAAGGAGGGCTCGTGGAATCTGTGGTGGAATAGATCAGGAGAGAAACTCGATCTAGGGTTTCAAGGGAAAGGTAAAAATCCAATTTTTTCTGAGTAGTGATCTATTTCCAGTTGGTTATTCTTCCGCATAGATAGAGGATCAAGTAATCTCAATGGCAGAAGAAATTGCTTCGGTTAAGACCATGAATCCTCACCTGAGGATTGATGTTGTCAAGTTCAACGATACAAATAACTTCGGAATGTGGAGATGTGAGGTTATGGATGCACTGAATGCATCAAACCTCGAAGATACACTCCTATTGGAAAAGAAGAGGAGCACGACCACTGATGAAGAGTAAGCAAAGATGAACATGTCGGCGTGTGGGTTGATTCGTTCATGTTTATCGCAAGACATAAAATATCTTACGCAACATGAGACGTCAGCGAAGAATCTGTGGGAAACCCTTGAGAAGAAATACCTGACGAAGAGTATTGAGTCCAGGTTGCAGCTTAAGAGTAAGCTGTACAGTTTTCAGATGAAGAAGGTGAGTACAGTGAATGAGCACATCAACTGATACACGAAGCTTCTTATAGATTTGGTGAATGTGGATGTCAAGGTAGATGAGGAAGATAAGGCGATCATCTTCCTAAACTCACTCCTGGCGGAGGAGTATGAGACATTCACACTGACCTTTATCAATGGAAGGTAGACCGTGGATTACGATGAAGTGTCGTCTGCACTGACAAGTTATGAGACGAGGAAGAAGGATAGACATCCTTCTAAGTCAAGCTCATCGGCGGAGGCACTAGAAGTAAGAGGCAGAAGTTCATTGATGAAGGGCAAGGAGGTTAGAGGAAGATCTAAGTCTAGGCCAGGGTTCAGGGATCTCAAAAGGAATCAGTGTGTTTTCTGCAGAGAGATTGGGCACTGAAAGGTGGACTGTCTGAAGTTCAAGGAAAAGAAGAAAGAATCAAAATTCGAGGCAAATCTAGCAAAGGTGGTTAACACTGCAAGCAGTAAATCACAGGCAGATGGATCGGACTCAGATTCGTCAGTGTTCTCTTTTTCAGTTACAACTCCCGTCATAGGCTACTCGGGTGAAAATGAGTGAATCTTGGATACAGGTGCAACATATCATGTATGTCCTAATCGGGATTGGTTTACCAGTTTTGAGAAGTTGGAGGAGTGTTCGGTCGTCATAGGCGACGATCATCCGTGCATCATGGAGGGTGTTGGCACTATTCCAATCAAAATATTTGATGAGATGGTGAGAGTGAAATCACCTAGAGGGGGTGAATAGGTGATGGCTATATGAAATATGACAATAATGCGGAATTTAAAATTCTACTAAACAATTAGCTTAATTAAAAGACTTGCAATGTAAAAGACAATAAATAGTGCAAAAATTAAAAAGAGTTAGAGTTTAGAGAAAATCGAGCAAACGCAAACACGAGTATATGTTTCCGAGGTTCGAGCCACGCTCTACGTCCCAGCCTTCACACTTGAAGGATTTTCATTATTGTTGATCCCACTGGATCTCCAATACAAGGACACACTTGTCCTATCTCTCGTGATGCCGCAACACCACCCGAAGCACACTAGCTCACTTGAGGCCGATGCCTCTACAACTTTGCTCAAGAAGAAAATTGATCACACTTGATCACAAAACGCTCACTTAGCACAATCCTATAACCAATATGTAGATGTAGAATTTGAGATTGCATAGTGCAAATATCTAGAGTGAAGTAGAGGTATAGGCTTCAAGAAGGTGTTTAGAAATTTTGGCTTTTTGTGAGAAATTTTTTCTAAAGAGAAAACTTGTAAAAATGATTTTCAATAGATGTAATGGTTGTCTTATCATGTTGAAATGATCACCTATTTATAGGGGATGAAAAGACTAAGAAACAGTTAGAAAAATCCGTTGGGGTGAGATCCCAACAAAAAGTCTGTCAGAAATTCTGACAACTGTCAGTCGACCGGGTCGGTCGACCGTCAACGGTCATATTTCTGACCGTTGAGGGACATCGGTCGACCCCCCCGGTCGACCCAAACAAACAGAGAGCACTGTAACGTGCCCGGTCGACCCGAGCGGTCGGCCGACGTGCACACATGCACAGTGGTGCACGTCGGTCGACCCGAACGGTCGACCGGCTTCTGTCAGATCTGTTAAAACAGACTCTGCAGAAACCAGGAATTTGGATTTGGGTTTGGTCTTTTGGGTTGAGGTTTTGGACTTTATAAAAATGAGAGTATGATCATATATCAATACTCAAACATGTTAAATCATTTTGATAAAGATCCTTTTTGATAAAAACTTATTTTTCCAAAAGTCGTTTTTCCAAAATTTAATATTTCTAAAACTAATTTCCAAAACATGTTAACTCTAAAAACTAAGTTGGAAATAATCTGAAATAGAAATTCTGTTTGAAGCCATGAAGCAAACTAAAATGTGTGTGAAAGTGATAATTCCATAACTCTACTTCTAACATCTAGGTTTTGACAAAATGTCTAAAAGAAAAGTAAAAGTACAAATCTTGGTCTTTTCTTCATTGTCTTGATCTTGACTTGGTCTTTTCTTCAAAGTCTTGTTCCCGAAGCTTTCTAATGTGCTTAGCTTGGGAATGCAAATTTTTAGCGACGTCCAAACTTGTGAGTCTTGATTGTGGAACCGTCAAATCAACTTATTTTAACCTGAAATTCTTTTAAACAAAAATTGTTAAATACATAACTAAATATGGTTTGTTATCATCAAAATATCCATCAAGATATGGGGCTAATGGCCTTTGGGCCAACAATCTCCCCCTTTTTGATGATGACAAAACATATATAGTTATCTCAAATATTTTGGGTAGAGACTTCAAGTGAAGCTCCCCCTCAACACATGCATATCATAAAAGTATACTCAAGCATAGATGAATATCACAAATGATAAATAGGAAATGATAATCCACAACACAGATGTCCATGCTAGAAATCACTCATGTCATAAATAGAAGTAAAACACATGTCCATACATAACACAAAAGTAAAGACATATGTCCACAAAGCACATAAGGCATAAACGAGTACATGTCCACACAAAGGTAAATACATGTCCAAATATCAAAAGATGTCCAACAAAAATAGTACAAAATATAAGCACACAAAATATAAGTCTCTCTCATCAATAACTCTCCCCCTTTTTGACATCATCAAATAAGGGGAGGTCACTCAGCACCATCGTCGGCGTCGTCCTCCTCCTCATCGTCTTCCTCAGACGAACTCTCCACAGTAGCACATTCAGCCATCCTCTTATCACCATCATCATCAGCATCGGAATCAGAAGAAGAAGAAGCCGCCTCTTCTGGATCAATACCTACAACGCCTGGCTGAGGTGGTGGAACAGCAGAAGGAGCTCTGACAGGAAATGGAGGGCCGGAGGAGGGAAGTGGACGGGCAAAAGCTGTGGGATCCGGACCAAGTACATTGAGTTTCACAAAGAGAGCCTCAAATTGTGAGTCCACGAATCTCATGGAATCAGCAAAGTAAGACATATCGTTGCGAATCCCCTGAAACCGCGAGTCCATCTCTGCACGATAAGCTGCATCTCGTTGCTCGATCCAAGACTGGTGCTCCTGGATCTGAGACCAAATCTCAGAAGAAATAAAGGCCTGAAAATCTGGAGATATGAATGGGCCTGGAGCAGAGGAAGTCCCTGGAGCTGAAGAGGATCCTGGGACTGATGATGATCCTGGAACATCAGCAGGAAGAACAGGAGGCTGCTCAGGAGTGTGACGACGCATCTGAGCTTCCATCCTTTTCAAAAGAACGCTGTCTAAGTTCACAGAGGGATCAGAAGGACTCTCTGAGGAAAGATCAAAACCAAGACCTTTGAGGAGGTGGGTGATGAGCATCCCATAAGGCAAGTTCTTACCGGGCATGCGGATTTGATCTGAGGCCATGTGTGAAGCAATGAGACGGGGAACGTTAATCTTAATGCCTCTCAGAAGGCAATAGATAATAAGTGGAACAGGACCTCTGGCATTGCTATATTCCCCAGACTTGGGTATAATGTTGTAAAAGATAAATTTGGCTAGGACTTGGGCGGTGAGAGTGAACTTGCTCACGCCTTCATTCCTTACCAAACCGGGGTTGTCATCCCCGTGAATCAAGGTGGAAGCGGTGAGCGCAGACTCACCGTCCGGATAAACAAAATCATGGAGATCAAAGGTATATACATCAACTCCTCCAGAAGAGAGATGCAAAATATTAGCAAATTGACTTAGGTTAATGTCAATGTCCCTCCCTAGGACTCTGGACCTAACTCAGTTTGCCTCAAAAGAAAAGTTTGTATAGAAATATGGCACGAGAGAAGTATAGACAGGTTCCCTAATGGTCATGAACCGGTCTAGAGAGTTGTTTCTCAAGATGTGGGGGATGTTTAGATGTTCAAAATCCTGAAGTATGACACATCTCCCCGAAATGACGGATCTCTTGGAATGTTGGATGAATCTATTTTCAGCAAGGTCATTTATGAAAGGACGTTTAGGTCTAGGGGTTGAGGAAGATGAAGGAGCCACTGATTTTCCTTTCTCACTCCTAGATCTCTTAGTCATTTTGAAATCTTGGTGAAAATAGAAAGATTTAGGTTTAAAATAGTTAGGGCTAACAACAAAGAAACCTAATAATCTTGACAAAGGATTGAAGAACTTAAAGCTAGAGATCACAAATTATGATAAAAATCGAATTTTTACCTTAAAGGAGGACCAAGAGCGCTAGATCTGGAAATTCTTCGAAATCTGACGGTGAAAAGGCCTGAAACTGAAGATCCAACACCAAATCGAGGGAATAAACTTAGGGTTTTGATTAATTTGAGAGGGATTGAGTGAGATGGATTTTTGAGTGAGAGAGGAGAAGGGGTCGTCGGTGAAAAAGTGAGAGAGAGAGAGAGAAAGTGTTATAAATAGGCAGATTAGGGCATGAAATCAACGCACGGTCAACCGGGTCGGTCCACCTAAAAATCCCGAGAGCTCTGTAACTCAGAGCGGTCGACCGGGTCGGTCGACCTAAAAATCCCGAGAGCACTGCAGACAATCAGCGGTCGACCGGAGCTCAGAGCCAGTCGGCCGGCAACAGAAAAGAAATAAAAAAATATTCTTTCAGGCGAAGTCGGTCGACCGAGTCTCAGAGCCGGTCAGCCAGCTTTGCCAAAAATCTGTCAGCAGCAAACAACCCAAAAAAAATTTAAAAGGACAATTTAATAAATACAAGTAGGATATATTTAACATACAGGATTACAACAATATGTTTTAAATTTTCAAAGTTATAATATCAACAAAATTCACACAAGACATTTTAATTCTTAATTTTCATATTAAAAACAAAGATTTTAGAGATGTTGAAGCTGAATACCCAGTGACGGGTTCTGAACACTATCCTCTTGATTCCTCTGAATATGAGTTGAGGTGCGCAATTGCCATCTCTAATGTATTTGCTTTAAGTATGAAATTTTTAAAATATTTATTTTTAGTTTTGACAAAATGTGTATATAGATATATAATCAAATCTAGACATGTGGACATTCAAAATGTGACATGAAAACAAGATATCAAAAATTAAAACAAGGCATATACACAATCATGATAGAAATGAAGCTTTACACTAACATATGTCAATGAAGCACAAAAGTAAACTATCAATCCTATGCATTTGTATATATAACCAAAAATTAAAGCTATTAAATGGAGAGGTTACCGAACGAAGGCAATCTCCAAAAATAGGTGCCTCCATGATAGTGATACAAGCGCGATGTGTTCTTTGAGTTTTGATGCATCCACCACCCGGGCACCGTCTCCCCCTAAGTCTTGGAGGATGTAGATCCACCTGTTTCAACTAAATTGGGTGGGTCTTTTGATACCCATATTTTCTTGGGTCCTATAGGGTTAGTACCGGGGCGAACCCAAACATGTTTATTATGCACATTATGTTTAGTAAAACAAAACTTTTCTAAATGGCCTTTGCGGCCACAATGCGTGCAAACATAAATTCTACCGCTACCATACATGTGTGCATGCTTGTGAGTGTGTGCATGTTTTCGTGCATGTGCATGGTGAGTGTGTCTCCCTTGGGCTATTCCTTTGGGAAACCTAGATGCAAACTTATTTAAATCAAAAGCACATTTTTTGAGAGTTGAATCTAAATATCAACTCGTTTTTGCATTTCAACAAAATCATTCTTATTATATGATGCAATGGGGGTTTTCCCTTTACAAGCTAGTTTATAATTTTCAAAATCAATTTTTATTTTCTTAAAGGAACTAGACAAATCATTTTCTCTTTTTCAATAATATTAATTTTATCTTTTAAAGAATCATTTTCCCTTTTTAAATTTTTATTATGAGATTGAGAAATCTCATACCTATGTTGAAGTTCTTCGAAAAATTGAGCTAACTCATCCATGGTTAACTCATGATTGTTATACATTTTTGCATATTTTTCCACATCCATACCATGCATATCATAAATAAAAATGTGATTTTTATTCTTTTTCTCTCTATTTTTGCAGGTCCATATTTTAATGGAGAAGAGGCCCAAAATCCCTTTAATTATCAAGAATTAAAGGAGGATTAATTAAAGCCCAATAGAGAGCCCAAGGGTTGAGCCCAGGATCTGGAGACATCCACGCGCCAGCTCACCCTTCTAGAAACTCCAACGTGGCCAACAGAACGCGAAAAATCAGCAACAGAAATCGCTGGCCTAACGGCCCAGATTCTGCCGCGGAAACGCGGCTCTGGCCGCGGATCCGCGGCAGCATCTTGGCCGTTGAGCCCGCGATTTCCTCCACCTGTCCGGGTTCTAGAGCCTTCTTCTCTGGCCTATAAATAGACCATCAGGGCCAGCGCAAAAAAGGGAGGAGAGATTAGAGGATATAGCTTGTATTTTGTAGGTTTTTTCTCTAGGATTTTTAGTGCTCTAGGTCTTCTTCTTCCTCCTAGAAATTCTGCAAGAGAGAGATTGTGAGAGAGAGAAAGCTTGTGTAAACCAAGGGGTAACAACTTGTGAAGTAAGGATTAATCCAATCTCCTTTCTCTACTTGAGCATTTTCTAGTACTTTACTTGCATTCTTTCATTCAAGCTTTACTTTCATTGCACTTTTATTCATGAATTGCTTTTATTTTCTTGTAATGGCTAGTAGCTAACTTCTTCTAACATGACTAGCTAACCACTAACCTTGCTAACTTCTAACTCTTGGGTGATTGCTAATTTTTCATCTTGCAATTGTTGAGTCTTTTTCATCCCCGATGGGTTACTTTCATGCTTGGCAAGTTCTTGTTGTAATTCCATATGATTCATGTGTGCCTCATTTAGAGCCTTATCTTTAGAACAAGTGCCTTGATGGAATATGGAGATGGAACACCAACCATATGCTATTTGTTGTACAACTTCTTTACTTCAATTAATGAATGTTGTATCTTCTTCCTTAGCATCCCTTGAGTGACCCTCCTCGAGTCTACCATTGAAAGTCTATCTCGAGAGCCGATGACATCAATGAGGCTACAAGACAAGTCCAAGAAGATCACCCATCAATCAAGTGGGAAAGTAACTAGACCAACACGCAAGACATACATATGCCGATGAATCAACATGAGGCAAGCATCACCATAACGGAGATTAGTAAGTTAGCAAATTAGTAAGGTTAGCTAGTCATGGTTTTCTCCATCTTAAAGTATTTTACAAAGTTCTCCTTCTTTTAGTTTTCTTTCCAAAGCAAATCTTGTTTTAAAGTTCTTTTTATTTTCTTTCCATCATGCACAAAACCACAAATTCTTTTACTTCTTTTTCCAATTCATTTTCATTCTTTTAAACAAAGAAGAACTTTCGTTTTCTTTCTTCAATACCGAACCGTAACGCTTCCATCGCAAGCTCTCCCTGAGAATCGACTCGTATAGCCTATGCTACTACGGAGATTTGGAAAGAGTACATTAAGCATTTTGAATACATTGTGGAGTGATCAAGCACCTAAGGTTGACTCTAAACCTTACCTCTTTTGTTGAATATCTGTGCGAATCTACTCACACTATTCTTTCCTCATCAACTCATCATCATCTATAGAGTTGTCGATAGTTACCTTTGAAGCATCATCTCCATGTGCCATGAAGCACATGTGTGCGGCGTCGTTCTCCTCTTCAGATTCCGACTCCGTGTCGTCCCATGTGGCTACCATAGCCTTCTTCTTTTTGGGCCGTTCTTGGAGGTGGTAGCTTGGAGAGCGGGGCAATCGGCGATGAGATGTCCATTCTTCTTGCAATGGAAGCAAGGACCGAGCTCATCTCTTTTCTTCTCAAACCTTCCTTGAGGTTTCCCTCTTCGGAAGTTGCTTTGCCTCCCTTTCTTGTAGAACATTTTGCCCACCTTCCGGATGAGCATGGAAAGTCCTCATCGCAATCTTCCGATGAGTCTTCCTCGTCAAGAATGGTTGGAGTGGCTTTGAAGGCGAGTGCTTTCTTCTTTGGCCCCTCCCTTTCTTCTCTTACTTTCATCTCCATCTCATGTGTCTTGAGATTTCTGATGAAGCCGGAGAAGTCCATCTCCTCCCTATCGTTGAGTTCTTTGAGGGTGGTTGCCTTTACTTCCCATGCTTTGGGAAGAGCTCTAATGACCTTCCTTATCTTTTGGTCATTATCAATTGCGTCACCTAAAGAAGATAAAGCATTAGTAATCTTAGTGAAACGCGTGAGCATGTCATCAATGTTCTCATTATCAAACATATAAAAATTCTCATATTGAGATCGCAACAAGTCAATCTTAGATCTTTTGACTTGTGACGTTCCCTCATGAGTCACAATTAAAATATTCCAAACTTCAAATGCGGATTTGCAATTTATGATGCGAGATAGGTCATCCTCATTTAGAGCTTGGGTCAAGGCATATTGGGCTCTAGCATTTGCCTCATAGTCCTTGGAGGTGTCCTCGGACCATGAACTCTCATCGGTGAGAGGTTCTATAAATTCTTTTGTAATGGCCCTAGCAACCCTAACTCCTAGAGACTTAAGGAATAGGTTCATCTTGACCTTCCAAATGGGGAAGTTCAAGCCGTCAAATTTTGGTGGGAACTTGATGCTAGAAAAATCAAGTGAAGCCATGGGTAATGGGTATGATGCACAATAAATGAAGAATGCAACAAATAATATAGCCAAATAGAAGGATCTCCCTAAGGTGGTTAAACTAAATAATAGGGTTAAGCTCTGATACCAATTGAAATCACCTAGAGGGGGGTGAATGGTGATGGCTATATGAAATATGACAATAATGCGGAATTTAAAATTCTACTAAACAATTAGCTCAATTAAAAGACTTGCAATGTAAAAGACAATAAATAGTGCAAGAATTAAAGAGAGTTAGAGTTTAGAGAAAATCGAGCAAACGCAAACACGAGTATATGTTTCCGAGGTTCGAGCCACGCTCTACGTACCCGCCTTCACACTTGAAGGATTTCCACTATTGTTGATCCAACTGGATCGCCAATACAAGGACACACATGTCCTATCTCTCGTGATGCCGCAACACCACCCGGAGCACACTAGCTCACTTGAGGCCGATGCCTCTACAACTTCGCTCAAGAAGAAAATTGATCACACTTGATCACAAAACGCTCACTTAGCACAATCCTATAACCAATATGTAGATGTAGAATTTGGGATTGTGTAGTGCAAATATCTAGAGTGAAGTAGAGGTATAGGCTTCAAGAAGTTGTTTAGAAATTTTGGCTTTTTGTGAGAAATTTTTTCTAAAGAGAAAACTTATAAAAATGATTTTCAATAGATGTAATGGTTGTCTTATCATGTTGAAATGACCACTATTTATAGGGGATGAAAAGACTAAGAAACAGCTAGAAAAATTCGTTGGGGTGAGATCCCAACAAAAACTCTGTCAGAAAATAGAGTTGTTGGAGTCTGTCAGAAATTCTGATAACTGGCGGTCGACCGGGTCGGTCGACCGTCAACGGTCATATTTCTGACCGCTGAGGGACATCGGTCGACCCCCCCCCCCCCGGTCGACCCAAACAAACAGAGAGCACTGTAACGTGCCCGGTCGACCCGAGCGGTCGGCCGACGTGCACACATGCACAGTGGTGCACGTCGGTCGACCCGAACGGTCGACCGGCTTCTGTCAGATCTGTTAAAACAGACTCTGCAGAAACCAAAAATTTGGATTTGGGTTTGGTCTTTTGGGTTGAGGTTTTGGACTTTATAAAAATGAGAATATGATCATATATCAATACTCAAACATGTTAAATCATTTTGATAAAGATCCTTTTTGATAAAAACTTGTTTTTTCCAAAAGTCGCTTTTCCAAAACTTAATATTTCTAAAACTAATTTCCAAAACATGTTAACTCTAAAAACTAAGTTGGAAATAATCTGAAATAGAAATTCTTTTTGAAGCCATGAAGCAAACTAAAATGTGTGTGAAAGTGATAATCTCATAACTCTACTTCTAACATCTAGGTTTTGACAAAATGTCTAAAAGAAAAGTAAAAGTACATATCTTGGTCTTTTCTTTATTGTCTTGATCTTGACTTGGTCTTTTCTTCAAAGTCTTATTCCCGAAGCTTTCTAATGTGCTTAGCTTGGGAATGCAAATTTTTAGCAACGTCCAAACTTGTGAGACTTGATTGTGGAGCCGTCAAATCAACTTGTTTTAACATGAAATTCTTTTAAACAAAAATTGTTAAATACATAACTAAATATGGTTTGTTATCATCAAAATATCCATCAAGATATGGGGCTAATGGCCTTTGGGCAAACAGAGAGAGCTGAAGGAAGTGAGGCATGTACCTCAGTTGAAGAGGAACCTGATTTCCGTAGGAGCTTTGGAGTCGTTGGGCCTTGGGGTGTCGATTAAGGAAGGGGTCCTTAGAATGACAAAAGGTTTGATGGTGGTGTTGAAGGCCGAGCACCGGAACAACCTATACTACCTGAAGGGTAGTACGGTGACAGGACAAGTGGCGGCTTCTACCAGTCCGAAGGAAGATTCAACCCGGCTGTGGCACATGAGGCTGGGTCATGCAGGAGAGAAGTCAATGTAAGCTCTTGTGAAGCAAGGGTTGCTGAAGGGTGCTGAAACCTGCAAGATGGATTTCTGTGAGCATTGCATCATCGGTAAGAAGACCAAGGTGAAGTTTGGGATCAGCTTCACACTGCACAGAGGGTATTCTTGACTATGTTCACACGGATGTCTGGGGACCTACCAAGACTGCATCGATTGGAGGTAACCACTATTTTGTGTCGTTCATTGACGATTTTTCTAGGCGCTGTTGGGTGTACACCATGCGACACAAAGGAGAAGTCCTAGAATTGTTCGTGAAGTGGAAGGCTAATCTGGAGAGAAGCATGGGAAGGAAGATCAAGGTCCTCCGTTCTGACAATGGAGGAGAGTATAGATCGGATCCTTTCCTACAGTTATGCCTAGATGAGGGCATAGAGAGACACTTCACGGTACGAGAGACTCCGCAACAAAATGGGGTGGCTGAGAGGATGAACCGGACCTTGCTAGAGAAGGTTCAGTGTATGTTATCCAATGCAGGACTGTCAAAGAAGTTTTGGGCTGAAGCTTTGGCGTATGCATGCCACCTCGTGAATAGGTTGCCGTCGTCTGCATTAAGGGGGAGACTCCTCTTCAAGCTTGGTCAGAAAAAGTTGCTGCTGACTATGATTTGCTACGGGTCTTCGGATGTCCAGCTGATTGGTAGTCAAAAGTGCATTTTTATTATAACATTTACCATCACATTTTCATATTTATTCATTTAATTCTGCACATTTATTAATAATTTATAATTTATTGTGTGCAGGCCTCGAATTATTATTTTTATAATAAATAAAGCTTAATGAAGCCCAAAGCCCATATTTGAAGCCCAAGAGTCAAAGTGCAAATAGCAGATTGTCAAAGTGCAATTATGCAAGGGCTAAAGTTGCAATTATTAAAGATGAGGGAAGGATAGAATTCTACCCAACCCTAAACTCTTGCAGGATGAGCATAAAAGCCAAAGATAGAAGGAAATTCGTGGATAAAAGATTTGGGATAATTGAGATCAAGGTAACTTGATTTCTAAGTTATCTCGAAATCCCAAGATGAAGAGCCAGGATCACACTTCCAGAAGCAAACGCCCAGATGAACGGATCGGGAGAGGCCACGCGCCAAAGCGCGCAGCCAGAAGAGCCAGTTTTGCCGCAAAATTGCGGCAAAAACCAGGATTTTGCGGCAATTTAGATGAGATCAGTTTCCAGTTTTTGTGGGCAGGTTTATCCAGGACTCTTCAGCCTTCTGCACCTATAAATACCCCCTGCAGTGCAACGTACAGAGTCGTCCAGAGGCAGAGCCAAGGGCCAAAGTTAGGGTTTTTAGGGTTTCTCTTCTTTCTTCTAGTTTTGTAATTAGGGTTTCTTTTTATTTTCAAGAGAGGGAGATGGCTATGTTGAGGGTGACACTGATGTATGCTTCTCTTCTCCATTGTTTCAAGTAATGAAGGTAATTTTTATTTTTATTTATGTCATTGCTTTACTTTTCATTTTGTTTTCTTTTTCTTGTCTACATTATTTCTGTTGATCTTTGATGAGCACGCAACTGATTTCCGAACCACGAGTATAACAAGTCTTGGTGGTGCCAACGATATTTCATGGAGATGTTCTCCTCCTCAAGGCGTATTAATTCATGCTTGCCAAGGCTTGATGATCTAATGCGAACAGGGGACTGAGATCGATCCTATACTTTATACGTTCACGCCTCCAAAGCAAGGTAGAAAGTGTTAGGTTTTCACATATTTTCTTCAACCAAGGTTAGTTTTCTTTTTCTTTTCTTTTTGTAGATTAAATCATAACTTATCTCCATATTCTTTTTCCGACCATTGTAAATACCGCTATCTTTCTAACTTAACTAATAAAAATAAAAACTTTAGAGAAACTTGCTTAACGCTTCCATCGCAGTCCCTCCCTGAGGATCACGACCCGCATAGCCCTGCTACCGCGGATTAGAATTGAGCACCTTGCACATCTATTCTTAAAACTAAAATACTATATTTTGTGTGCAGGAAATCTCAGTCAACAAATTGGCGCCGTTGCCAGGGAGGGACGGTAAGTTATTCTCTAAAACAAAATTTTAATTTTTAACTAATTCTTTATTCTTTTCTGTTTGCAGGTTTGGAGAACAGGAAACAGAAACATAGCAGCAGCAGTGGACATATTGCTATTCTGTGCCTCTGCCCTCGAAGGCAGAGCACCAGAACCTACTGTATTGCCGCGGATCTGCGGCCAGAGCCGCAATTCTGCGGCAACAGTAGAGAACTACTGATCCTAATTTCTGCAGGTTGCTGCAAAGTTCGAATAATGTTTACTGCTCTGTTGATTTTGTTCTGTGATAACCCTGCTTACTGCTAATTAATTCAACAGTAAAAAGTTTGTTGTTAATGATAAAAATTGATTAGACGTTTGCATATTAGGCACGTGTCTTTTCAATTTATTTATTTTTACTGTTGAAGAGTGCTGGCGACAAGGTACGTTTGCATAGCATATAGATTAGGAAACACTCTTGGTTGTTTACTGCTTTCTTGAGTGATTACTTTTCTACAGCTTTACACGTACACTAATTCATCTTAAGGGCATAACCCATAAATAAGATAAGGTGGGGATTTCATCACCCTTCCTTAGCCCAAAAATCATATCCCAAGCACTCACTAACCCAAGCCTAACTTAAAAATTAGTAGACGTTGGCCCTAGGGACATCTCGGACTCAATAGGAGATTATCCTAAGGGGGAACAGTGCTGGAAGTTGACTCTTGCCAAATCAGTGTCTAGGAAGGGGATTGAGGGCCGAAAGCCCGAAGATTGGTGGTTATTTAATTAAGGAACGTCTTTGACGGAAAACCTCCCATCAATCTCGCCCTGACCTGGCTGATTAACTTGTGGTCAAAGTCTGCACCCTACCTCCCGTGGACAGTCTAACCAGTTAGGAGTCATCTAGGTCATAGGTCTACCCTAACTTAGGTTAGAATTTTTCTTTTTTTTTGTTTGTTTATTTGTTTGTTTTGTTTGTGTTGGTGTGATATGGCATATAATAATAATTCCAATTTTAATCCATATTACACACCTAACTATTATTCGGATATTACCAACCCGGCATATCATAACTCTGACCAATCTAGTGTGCCGGAATGGTCTTATCCGAATGAATATAACCCACACCCTCCATCTTATGACTATAATTTCCATAATAATTTCAACTCGTCACAGAGTTCATGGGGTTTCGAGTCCCCCGAGTCTAATTATCAACCAAATTGTCCTTCATATCCATCTAGTCCACATTCTTTCAATGATTCATACTCAGATCCCCCCATTCAGAATAGAAATCCATCTATCTTGGAAATGATGAGTATGAATGAGTCCAAGCAACAGTCACCATCAATCTTAGACATGATGATGCGTGAGTCCACCGACTCACAACTTCATCACGATTACCCTTCCTATTTTCAAGACCAATCAGAGCATGATGCACCTATCAACTATGAAGGGATGCTTGCTGCCATGACTCAGGCTAAATTAGCCCGTGATCATGACATAGATTTGATGGTTCAATCTTTACGTTCTCACAGTTCGGCAATTTCTGCTTTCATTGACCACTCTCTTAGAGCCGACGAACCAAGTTGCTTTGGACAACAAGATTCTATTTCAGTGCCATCATTAGAACTTGCCGAAACTCCAATTCTTGATAATTTGGCAAGTTTTTCCTTTCCTGAAATAGAACTTGAGGATGAATATGATCATGATCCCCAACTTGATGATTCAATTTTATTTCCTGATCCAATAATGACTCCAGTGTCTCCACCTGATTTCACTTTTCCCGAGTCAACATTAGATCCTATTCCAATTCATAATGAAATTGAATCACCTATTCTTAATGATCATATTGAACTTGACCAATTGTGCAATCTTGAAAATCCTATGGATAAATTGGCAAGTTCTTTTTATTACATTGAACCCAATGAGATATGTGACCTAGATTCTCAAATCTATAATCAAGTTCAAATTCCTGAATCATTATTGACTCCTGTTTTGTTACCTGAATTAGGTAATATTTTAGAGTCAGTTTTGATTCCCACACCTATCATTGCTGAACTTGAATCACCACCATTGAGTCACATTCCATTGTGGGAAGATGATTGTGGACTTGAGCTTCAACTTATTGATTTGGACCCACTTCCTGAACTTAGCCCGACTCCTGAACCATTACTTGATTTAAGTTTCTTTCCTGAGTCGGTATTCGTTCCCGTACTTCCCATGTCCAAGTCAATCATTCCATCTTTCCATACTCCATTTTGGGACAAGGAGGTTAACACAATTAACTCTGAAATTTATTATGAAATTTGGAAATTTGATGGGGTAGAAATTCTAAAAAATGATTGTACATATATTTTAGTGGGTTATGTAAGGAAAATTTCTGGTGAGTTCCACCAATTATTATGTTATCTTGTTTGGGCCACATTTCGTGGACCAATTAGACCACCTCCGGAACCACCACCTTAAGGTAACTTCCGCCTTCCCTTGTTCTGTTTCATGCATATATGCATTCATTCATACATTGAGGACAATGCATGAGAAAAGTGTGGGGGTGGGCTTTACTAACATACTAACATAAGTAGACACTAACAAAATTTGCTAATAAAAAAAAATTTTAAAAAAAATGTTATAAAAAGGAAATATTTTGACTTATTTTTTTGAAAGAAATCTAAGTTAGTTTTAAGGATTAGGAAAATCGTGATTAGGATTTCTAAAAACTTGGTCAAAATAAATAAATTGTTTAAATTTTAGGTATAGGAGGAGAAATTGAATAAATAATTAGTCTTGATTTTTACCTTAATGAAATGTGCATACCTAATGCATATCTAGGATTCTAAGACAAAGACCCTTGTGCCTCATATAAAAAAAATTATTATTAAAAAAAAAATATCACCAATTAAGCTGGATACATGTGCCTCAAGAAGCATAAGTATTCACGCTTAAAGGTGAGTATAAAAAAAATATAAAATAATAAAACCTTAGTATCGTGGCCTAGTTCACTCGAATTTGAGTCCGCGGGTGTTTTCTCACCTGGTGCCCTAAAGCCGACCGGTTTGGGAGTCACCGACTTTAAGTTCGCTACATGGGTGGATTAGAAAGCCTAAGGAAACTAAGAAAAATTACTTATATGTATTAACACATCTAATAATCAATTAGTTAGGTATTAGGGCCTCAGAAGCCTTGGTACTTACACGAAAAAAAATTAGATGAGTTTATACATATCAAAAATATATATATATATATTTAAATAATAATAAAGAGGCATGAGAGTCCAAGTTAAGGATTCCTAGTATAAATTCATAAGGATGCATATGATTTTTGGTAACGAAAAAGACTATATTAGAAATTCAATTTTAATCCTTACCTAAAATGAATAACAATTCACTTTATTAAGACTAAGTTTAAAGAATGAATAAAAATGATAATCCTAAAACTTATAGACTACTTAGTCTCTTCAAATATAATTCAAATATTTTTCTTTTTATGGATTTTGTGGGTGCAATCCGCTGAAAACCCTCACGAGACAACACTCGTCCTCTAGGGTAACCTAGGGGTTTAACGGCTTGTTGCACGTGCTAAGTGCAATCGTGATTCCTACGAAAGTGAGTTAGGTTAGATTAATTTTTCTTTTTCTTTGTTTTTACTCGAGGACGAGAAAAAAGATAAGTGTGGGGGTGTGATTGGTAGTCAAAAGTGCATTTTTATCATAACATTTACCATCACATTTTCATATTTATTCATTTAATTCTGCACATTTATTAATAATTTATAATTTATTGTGTGCAGGCCTCGAATTATTATTTTTATAATAAATAAAGCTTAATGAAGCCCAAAAGCCCATATTTGAAGCCCAAGAGTCAAAGTGCAAATAGCAGATTGTCAAAGTGCAATTATGCAAGGGCTAAAGTTGCAATTATTAAAGATGAGGGAAGGATAGAATTCTACCCAATCCTAAACTTTTGCAGGATGAGCATAAAAGCCAAAGATAAGAAGGAAATTCATGGATAAAAGATTTGGGATAATTGAGATCAAGGTAACTTGATTTCTAAGTTATCTCGAAATCCCAAGATGAAGAGCCAGGATCACACTTCCAGAAGCAAACGCCCAGATGAACGGATCGGGAGAGGCTACGCGCCAAAGCGCGCAGCCAGAAGAGCCAGTTTTGCCGCAAAATTGCGGCAAAAACCAGGATTTTGCGGCAATTTAGATGAGATCAGTTTCCAGTTTTTGTGGGCAGGTTTATCCAGGACTCTTCGGCCTTCTGCACCTATAAATACCCCCTGCAGTGCAACGTACAGAGTCGTCCAGAGGTAGAGCCAAGGGCCAAAGTTAGGGTTTTTAGGGTTTCTCTTCTTTCTTCTAGTTTTGTAATTAGGGTTTCTTTTATTTTCAAGAGAGGGAGATGGCTATGTTGAGGGTGACACTGATGTATGCTTCTCTTCTCCATTATTTCAAGTAATGAAGGTAATTTTTATTTTTATTTATGTCATTGCTTTACTTTTCTTTTTGTTTTCTTTTTCTTGTCTACATTATTTCTGTTGATCTTTGATGAGCACGCAAGTGATTTCCGAACCACGAGTATAACAAGTCTTGGTGGTGCCAACGATATTTCATGGAGATGTTCTCCTCCTCAAGGCGTATCAATTCATGCTTGCCAAGGCTTGATGATCTAATGCGAACAGGGGACTGAGATCGATCCTATGCTTTATACGTTCACGCCTCCAAAGCAAGGTAGAAAGTGTTAGGTTTTCACATATTTTCTTCAACCAAGGTTAGTTTTCTTTTCTTTTCTTTTTGTAGATTAAATCATAACTTATCTCCATATTCTTTTTCCGACCATTGTAAATACCGCTATCTTTCTAACTTAACTAATAAAAATAAAAACTTTAGAGAAACTTGCTTAACGCTTCCATCGCAGTCCCTCCCTGAGGATCACGACCCGCATAGCCCTGCTACCGCGGATTAGAATTGAGCACCTTGCACATCTATTCTTAAAACTAAAATACTATATTTTGTGTGCAGGAAATCTCAGTCAACAAATTGGCGCCGTTGCCGGGAGGGACGGTAAGTTATTCTCTAAAACAAAATTTTAATTTTTAACTAATTCTTTATTCTTTTCTGTTTGCAGGTTTGGAGAACAGGAAACAGAAACATAGCAGCAGCAGTGGACATATTGCTATTCTGTGCCTCTGCCCTCGAAGGCAGAGCACCAGAACCTACTGTATTGCCGCGGATCTGCGGCCAGAGCCGCAATTCTGCGGCAACAGTAGAGAACTACTGATCCTAATTTCTGCAGGTTGCTGCAAAGTTCGAATACTGTTTACTGCTCTGTTGATTTTGTTCTGTGATAACCCTGCTTACTGTTAATTAATTCAACAGTAAAAAGTTTGTTGTTAATGATAAAAATTGATTAGACGTTTGCATATTAGGCACGTGTCTTTTCAATTTATTTATTTTTACTGTTGAAGAGTGCTGGCGACAAGGTACGTTTGCATAGCATATAGATTAGGAAACACTCTTGGTTGTTTATTGCTTTCTTGAGTGATTACTTTTCTACAGCTTTACACGTACACTAATTCATCTTAAGGGCATAACCCATAAATAAGATAAGGTGGGGATTTCATCACCCTTCCTTAGCCCAAAAATCATATCCCAAGCACTCACTAACCCAAGCCTAACTTAAAAATTAGTAGACGTTGGCCCTAGGGACATCTCGGACTCAATAGGAGATTATCCTAAGGGGGAACAGTGCTGGAAGTTGACTCTTGCCAAATCAGTGTCTAGGAAGGGGATTGAGGGCCGAAAGCCCGAAGATTGGTGGTTATTTAATTAAGGAACGTCTTTGACGGAAAACCTCCCATCAATCTTGCCCTGACCTGGCTGATTAACTTGTGGTCAAAGTCTGCACCCTACCTCCCGTGGACAGTCTAACCAGTTAGGAGTCGTCTAGGTCATAGGTCTACCCTAACTTAGGTTAGAATTTTTCTTTTTTTTTGTTTGTTTATTTGTTTGTTTTATTTGTGTTGGTGTGATATGGCATATAATAATAATTCCAATTTTAATCCATATTACACACCTAACTATTATTCGGATATTACCAACCCGGCATATCATAACTCTGACCAATCTAGTGTGCCGGAATGGTCTTATCCGAATGAATATAACCCACACCCTCCATCTTATGACTATAATTTCCATAATAATTTCAACTCGTCACAGAGTTCATGGGGTTTCGAGTCCCCTGAGTCTAATTATCAACCGAATTGTCCTTCATATCCATCTAGTCCACATTCTTTCAATGATTCATACTCAGATCCCCCCATTCAGAATAGAAATCCATCTATCTTGGAAATGATAGTATGAATGAGTCCAAGCAACAATCACCATCAATCTTAGACATGATGATGCGTGAGTCCACCGACTCACAACTTCATCACGATTACCCTTCCTATTTTCAAGACCAATCAGAGCATGATGCACCTATCGACTATGAAGGGATGCTTGCTGCCATGACTCAGGCTAAATTAGCCCATGATCATGACATAGATTTGATGGTTCAATCTTTACGTTCTCACAGTTCGGCCATTTCTGCTTTCATTGACCACTCTCTTAGAGCCGACGAACCAAGTTGCTTTGGACAACAAGTTTCTATTTCAGTGCCATCATTAGAACTTGCCGAAACTCCAATTCTTGATAATTTGGCAAGTTTTTCCTTTCCTGAAATAGAACTTGAGGATGAATATGATCATGATCCCCAACTTGATGATTCAATTTTATTTCCTGATCCAATAATGACTCCAGTGTCTCCACCTGATTTCACTTTTCCCGAGTCAACATTGGATCCTATTCCAATTCATAATGAAATTGAATCACCTATTCTTAATGATCATATTGACTTGACCAATTGTGCAATCTTGAAAATCCTATGGATAAATTGGCAAGTTCTTTTTATTACATTGAACCCAATGAGATATGTGACCTAGATTCTCAAATCTATAATCAAGTTCAAATTCCTGAATCATTATTGACTCCTGTTTTGTTACCTGAATTAGGTAATATTTTAGAGTCAGTTTTGATTCCCACACCTATCATTGCTGAACTTGAATCACCACCATTGAGTCACATTCCATTGTGGGAAGATGATTGTGGACTTGAGCTTCAACTTATTGATTTGGACCCACTTCCTGAACTTAGCCCGACTCCTGAACCATTACTTGATTTAAGTTTCTTTCCTGAGTCGGTATTCGTTCCCGTACTTCCCATGTCCAAGTCAATCATTCCATCTTTCCATACTCCATTTTGGGACAAGGAGGTTAACACAATTAACTCTGAAATTTATTATGAAATTTGGAAATTTGATGGGGTGGAAATTCTAAAAATGATTGTACATATATTTTAGTGGGTTATGTAAGGAAAATTTCTGGTGGGTTCCACCATTATTATGTTATCTTGTTTGGGCCGCATTTCGTGGACCAATTAGACCACCTCCGGAACCACCACCTTAAGGTAACTTCCGCCTTCCCTTTGTTCTGTTTCATGCATATATGCATTCATTCATACATTGAGGACAATGCATGAGATAAGTGTGGGGGTGAGCTTTACTAACATACTAACATAAGTAGACACTAACAAAATTTGCTAATAAAAAAAATTTAAAAAAAATGTTATAAAAAGGAAATATTTTGACTTATTTTTTTGAAAGAAATCTAAGTTAGTTTATAAGGATTAGGAAAATCGTGATTAGGATTTCTAAAAACTTGGTCAAAATAAATAAATTGTTTAAATTTTAGGTATAGGAGGAGAAATTGAATAATAATTAGTCTTGATTTTTACCTTAATGAAATGTGCATACCTAATGCATATCTAGGATTCTAAGACAAAGACCCTTGTGCCTCATATAAAAAAAAATTATTATTAAAAAAAAAATATCACCAATTAAGCTGGATACATGTGCCTCAGAAGCAATAAGTATTCACGCCTAAAGGTGAGTATAAAAAAAATATAAAATAATAAAACCTTAGTATCGTAGCCTAGTTCACTCGAATTTGAGTCCGCGGGGTGTTTTTCTCACCTGGTGCCCTAAAGCCGACCGGTTTGGGAGTCACCGACTTTAAGTTCGCTACATGGGTGGATTAGAAAGCCTAAGGAAACTAAGAAAAATTACTTATATGTATTAACAACATCTAATAATCAATTAGTTAGGTATTAGGGCCTCAAGAAGCCTTGTTACTTACACGAAAAAAAATTAGATGAGTTATACATATCAAAAATATATATATATATATTTAATAAATATAAAGAGGCATGAGAGTCCAAGTTAAGGAATTCCTAGTATAAATTCATAAGGATGCATATGATTTTTGGTAACGAAAAAGACTATATTAGAAATTCAATTTTAATCCTTACCTAAAATGAATAACAATTCACTTTATTAAGACTAAGTTTAAAGAATGAATAAAAATGATAATCCTAAAACTTATAGACTACTTAGTCTCTTCAAATATAATTCAAATATTTTTCTTTTTATGGATTTTGTGGGTGCAGTCCACTGAAACCCTCACGAGACAACACTCGTCCTCTAGGGTAACCTAGGGTTTAACGGCTTGTTGCACGTGCTAAGTGCAATCGTGATTCCTACGAAAGTGAGTTAGGTTAGATTAATTTTTCTTTTTCTTTGTTTTTACTCGAGGACGAGCAAAAGATAAGTGTGGGGGTGGATTGGTAGTCAAAAGTGCATTTTTATCATAACATTTACCATCATATTTTCATATTTATTCATTTAATTTCTGCACATTTATTAATAATTTTTAATTTATTGTGTGCTGGCCTCGAATTATTATTTTTATAATAATAAAGCTTAATGAAGCCCAAAAAGCCCATATTTGAAGCCCAAGAGTCAAAGTGCAATAGCAGATTGTCAAAGTGCAATTATGCAAGGGCTAAAGTTGCAATTATTAAAGATGAGGAAGGATGAATTCTACCCAACCCTAACTCTTGCAGGATGAGCATAAAAGCCAAGATAAGAAGGAAATTCGTGGATAAAAGATTTGGGATAATTGAGATCAGGTAACTTGATTTCTAAGTTATCTCGAAATACCAAGATGAAGAGCCAGGATCACCACTTCCAGAAGCAAACGCCCAGATGAACGGATCGGGAGAGGCCACGCGCCAAAGCGCGCAGCCAGAAGAGCCAGTTTTTGCCGCAAAATTGCGGCAAAAACCAGGATTTTGCGGCAATTTAGATGAGATCAGTTTTTTCCAGTTTTTGTGGGCAGTTTATCCAGGACTCTTCGGCTTCTGCACCTAAAATACCCCCTACAGTGCAACGTACAGAGTCGTCCAGAGGCAGAGCCAAGGGCCAAAGTTAGGATTTTTAGGGTTTCTCTCTTTTTTCTAGTTTTGTAATTAGGGTTTCTTTTTATTTTCAAGAGAGGGAGATGGCTATGTGAGGGTGACACTGATGTATGCTTCTCTTCTCCATTGTTTCAAGTAATGAAGGTAATTTTTATTTTTATTTATGTCATTGCTTTACTTTTCTTTTTGTTTTCCTTTTTCTTGTCTACATTATTTCTGTTGATCTTTATGAGCACGCAAGTGATTTCCGAACCACGAGTATAACAAGTCTTGGTGGTGCCAACGATATTTCATGGAGATGTTCTCCTCCTCAAGGCGTATCAATTCATGCTTGCCAAGGCTTGATGATCTAATGCGAACAGGGGACTGAGATCGATCCTATGCTTTATACGTTCACGCCTCCAAAGCAAGGTAGAAAGTGTTAGGTTTTCACATATTTTCTTCAACCAGGTTAGTTTTCTTCTTTTCTTTTTGTAGATTAATCATAACTTATCTCCATATTTTTTTCCGACCATTGTAAATACCGCTATCTTTCTAACTTAACTATAAAATAAAAACTTTAGAGAAACTTGCTTAACGCTTCCATCGCAGTCCCTCCCTGAGGATCACGACCCGCATAGCCCTGCTACCGCGGATTAGAATTGAGCACCTTGCACATCTATTCTTAAAACTAAAATTACTATATTTTGTGTGCAGGAAATCTCAGTCAACACCAGCCTACTACCATGTCAGAGAAGACAAGTTGGACCCCAAGGGCAAAGAAGGGGGTGTTCGTTGGCTTCAAGCGAGAATCAAGGGGTTCAGATTTAGGACCAAACAGACAACAAGTTCATACTCAGCAGGGATGTCACGTTTGATGGGCTTCTTTAATGAAGCCTACGATCTCTCAGCAGGTGGAGACCAGCAAGACCAAGGAGCTATTACAGCAGGTAGAGATTGATGCAGATCCACCATCTCTAGAGAATCAGCATCAGTTCGGATCATTCCTGAGGTGACATGGGGCAGTGATCGAGCAGTTGAAGAAGGTGCTGAAGATGTTGAACAGGGTCAAAAGCAGGTCATGGGTATTGTT
>JAVJIF010020347.1:0-110004 GCA_038442645.1 Agave tequilana | reverse complement strand
CGGGTGCTGCGTTGTGTTAATACAAGAAGAACACGGACGCGGTCATGGGATCCGCGTTAGGAAATAAAACAGAGAGGAGGGAAGGTGATATATGTCAAGTGCAAGTCATGTGATAATCATTTATAATGCATGACTTGAGAATAAGATCCATAACCAAGAAAGGAATTAGCTACAAACAATCAGCCAGACTTAGTCGACTAGGAAGAAACATGTAGTCGACTAATAAAGGAGTTAGTCGACTATAGAAGAGGGTCCAGTCGACTAATAGAGCTGCATTTCCAAGAAGGGTGCGGTTCTAGAAAGGGTTAGTCGACTGGGTCATGGGATTAGTCGATATTGAACTGCGTCTCAGAATTAAGGCTGCGTTTCAAGGGGTCAGTCGACTTATGATTTGGGTAAGTCGACTAATACTGAAAAACAGTGAGCAGGAAACAGTTATTAAGAGTTATGGTTTTTTTTGATATGCAATTACAAGTTTAACCAAGTCTTGGCGAGGAGGAACACTCGCCCAAGATGATCCTTGCTGCGTCCAGCAAAGGGAAGTTCGGCCTCAATCCAAAAGGATGAGGGGTACCGGCCCTTTGACGTCGCGCCAACGGAGAGGAACACGGCCCAAACCAAAAGGTGAGGCCGGGTCTTTACCAGAGATGAAAGTGATGGTGCAAGTCTAGTTCAAGTGGTCAAAATGAGATTTTACAAACGGTGCCTGCGGGGGAGCGATGGTTTGGCTCGATGAAAGAGCTCGCGCGGAGGTGAAGGCGTATACTTGGTGCGGCTACGGTGGAGCATATGGTGGTGGAGAGGGTGGAGAAGATGGGTTCATAGTGCTTCATGGTGGGAAAAGAGGAAGAAGAAGGTGCATGGTGGTGTTTGTTGTGGTTATAATGAAGGAGGTGGTGGTGGAGAAGGAAGTGAAGAAGTTGGTGGTGTAGGTGGTAGAAATGGTGGGGAAAATGGAAGGTGAAGGTGATGGGGAAGTGGCCGGCCAAGGCAAAGCCATGGCTGCCAAAAGCTCTCTGCTGGCTGCCAAAAGAAGGAGAAGAGGACAAATCAAAGAAGAGAGAGAGAGAGAGAGAGAGAGAGAGAGAGAGAGAGAGAGAGGAGTATTATAAATGGTAAGGAAAAGAATATAATAAGGTAGCACTTTCAAATCAAAGGACACACCAAAAGAGATTGCGTTTCACCACCCAAAACGCAGCCTACAACCATTGCGTTTAGGCCAAATGTGCCCAAACGCGGGAGAGTCAAAGGCGTCCAAGGAAGGCAAAAGGCTGCGTTTCACAAAAGGACGAAAGTCATGGTGGCTTGATGGGATTTGATCTGAGGTGCATTAAATGCGGTATGGGGAGATGAGGAAAAGATCTCTGCATTAAATGCAGAATCCCAGAAGTGAAGCTCGCGTTTTGGCGAGGAGAGAGAAAAAGTGGGAAATATCTGGACACTATTCCGGTATCTGGGAAAACACCGAAACTCGGAAAAGTCCCAAAAATAAAGTAACTGAAAAGCTTCCCAAAAATCTCAAAAATAGTAAATATTATAAAATGATTTTGGTGAAATCGGTTTTCAAAGATTCAATCTTATTTTCAAGATAAAAATCATAAGGTCAACCGTCAATCTCGGTATATGCCGGATTGGCCGGTTTTCAATAAAATCTGATAAACAGAAAATGAATTTAGATAGGAATATGATTTTAAGAAATAATGTCTAAAGGCCCTTTTGGTAATTCCAAACCGTTTGTAAATTAAAAATCCGGGAATCGGCAACGGCACTGATCGATACCGGTTTGAAGATTTTCAAACTTAATGAGGAAAATTCTAGAAAATCATGAAAATCTAGAATATTGGAAAATGATGTTTAAAACTGAAATCGGTCAAATCGGAATACCAGAATGTCCAAACCGAGCAATACTCTAGGATCGGGTCCTTGGTTCAGACTAAGGCTGACTCCGAGTTCACAAATCCAAATCCAAGGCAATACGATCATATAAAGAATAATACAAAACAAATACAGGAAGTAAATCAAAAAAATACGATCAGAAAATACGAATACGCAACTAAGTACGTTATTCCAGGAACGGGGTGTTACAGATTATATTTGTGATTACTATTATTTTATCTATTTAGTTTGATATTAGCATTGGTACTAATATTATTCATCAGGTTGTGTTTCCCTTGTTAGCCTCTCACCCCACTTCCCATTTACCCATGGTGATCCCATACCCAATTGCCCGTTTGGATTCCGTAACACATTAGACCCGTTCCTAATCCTACCCATTAGCATATCCACTCACCCATTTGGATCAAACCCAACACTCATTACCTAGCCGGATCCAACCCGTTGCCTAGACCGCCTACACGCAAACCCAATAACCCAATACTCCTATATATAAACCTATTGTTAACCTAAACCTAGATCTTAACCTAATTATCTTCTCCTCCCCAATACCCACAGCCGCACCCTCTCTCTCCCCATATCCATCTGGCCAACATCCCCCATGCGCCTCTCCCATTGGCCGAGCTTCACATCATGCCCGAGCGCCGATGCAACCAACCCTCTTCATCGTAGCAGCGCGAACTCCCCTCCTTGGCCAGCCACTTTTCATGATGTAGATATTTTTCCGCCGGCCTTTCCAGACATTCTGCAACCTTCAATTTCAATTTTAGATTTTTTGATCTTCATTGCTAATTGGTCAATCTAAAAGGCAAGGGACACTAGCTCTTGAGGAGAATTTATTTGTGCTTTGTTCAAGCACATGTCAACAACAAAAGAAACCATCCAGCCGTGAGTTATCTCCCCTCTCTTTTTCCTTTATTATTTTTGCATGAGTGGTTTTATTAAAAATATTAGTATATTATATTAATGAATTTAAATTAATGTTTTAATGTGAGTTTTTTTTCTTATGTGGAATGCCGATTTTCGGCTTTCCGTGGACCGTTGCGGATCACTCCGGCCGAACCCCCACCAGCACTTGCCTTCGTTTTAATGACATGATTTCTTAAGAATTGTTTAGAATTATTTCTGAATTAATTGAGCTGATTCCTTTGTTTTCCTTGTAGTAGTAGTCAAAGTAATTCCTTGATTCTTTCATAATTAAAAAAAATCTGATTGGTGGTGTGTTAGTGAGTTCTCTGTAAATGTGTGTTGCATGCTTTGGGTGTGTGTAGGTGGGATGCCATCTTCCGTCACTCCGCGAGACGATGTGGATCACCGTAGACGAGTGCGAACGCACCCACGCCCTTCACGGCGAGGTGCTCTATCCAACGACATCTTTCGCGGCCCCGTACGCCTCCGTCGGAGCCTCCGTCGGCGCGCCTCAAGTTCCCTGACGGCATGCTTGAATTTTCTTCATGTGGGTAAGTATTTTCATTGTACATGCAAAGTTTTGATTATGTGCATGTTTTGTTGGATGGTGAGTGTGTGCGTGAGTGTACCTTATTGTACATGCAATGTTAGTATCTAAATATATATATATATATATATAATATATATATATATATATATATATATATATATATATATATATATTAGTAAAATGCATGGGTGGAATTTAATTAATGTATAGAGGTTTATAATTAATAGTAGGAAATTCATTGTTGTGTGCGTGATTAGAGTGTGTTACGTGTACGTGCATAAATGTACATGTACGCTTGAGTGTATGCATGAGTACGTATATGTGTATATGTGTACGTGGATGTACACATGTGTATCGGCGTGCACGGGTGAGTGTTTAGTGTATATTATATTATTTGTATGTTTGGCTGTGTGCTACAGTATTTTGGGACCCGTTTGGTGAGATCCTGACCGTTGAAGGAGACCCAGACTCGATCTAGATTCGTGCTCGTTCTGGACCCGATGCACAGGCAATTCGAAGACCGATTCATGGGATGATCCGTAGATCATTACCGATTCGTGCAGTGCAGACCAGATGGCGATTCGCTTCCGAAAACTGCGTCATTTCATGTGAGTGTTGCTTTGTCTCATTTTTTCCTATTTACCGTTGTCTACATGTATTATGTTTTGCTCTATCATTTCATGTGATTTCCTGTTATATTTTACCAGTTTCATTATTTGTATTCGTTCATGAGATGTCTATGATTGTTTACTTTAAATACCTAGTTGACATGGGCTTGTTTCAGCATCATTTCATGTGTTGATTGTTAGCGTTGTTGGCTTAGGCCTAGTTTTGATATACCTTTAGACTGTGACTTGACTCGATCTATTGATTGGATAGATAAGTGCATAGTTGAGCATCAGATATATAAGGATCTTGTTTGAACATGGAGATATTAGAGATATATCATTCATGAATAGATGATTACTGTTTCAGACTGGGACTAATTGTATAAGAACTGGGACTGTATACTAGATTGATCTTATGTTGGATGGTTCGTGATTGTGGTTTACAATCTACAATTTATCTGAACAATTATCAGACTTAATATTCCTTACTTGGTGATAATTCAGTTAAGAATTTATTCAGATATTTGAGGACAGATGATATATCTCATGTAGAGTACTTTCCAGACTTGTTATTCTTTATTGGTAATAACTTAGGTGATGATTCATTTGATATAGATGGATGGACATGATTATTGATGGATGGATATGATTCCTAGAGATGGATATTGGTGGTAATGACTTGATTATCATGATAGAACTTAGATGCATGTATATGGTATATTGCCGAGTGTTGGGATATCATGACTGAACTTAATAGGAGTGGTGATTGTGAAGACTTGGGAATCAGAATTAGATTGTTAGAGTGAGAGAGCTGAGCTTGATTATGGATATATGTTGGAATGACGATTAATGTATCAGATTACTCGATGTATATTGATACTCGATTGTTATGGAACTATGGGAATCATGAGTTGGTTGTAATGACTTGGATTCATAGTTGGGTATTTGAGGACATATTAGACATGATTGAATTAGTTGAGTTGTGACTTAGATTGATCTTGAGTTAGAGGTTATCCAGAAACTATATTCTTATGTTGGAGTCTGACTTGTATTAGATGAGATGACGTTGTTGGCATTTGGGATTTGTTTAGATGGTATGTTGTTGATGTGAGTACCAAGAGTAGATATTCTAGACCACATGTTGTTGAGGATGTTTCCTATTTAGATATGATTTCAGTATGTGTTGACCTGTTGATCCGAGGATATGTGTTGATTCCATATCTTGCCTAGATTATTCTATTCTTGACAGTAGGTTGTTACTCACCGTAGATATCTTGTTTTACCTGTGAAACCTGACTGATTATACTTAATATCTACCTGCCAACTATCATGTTCATGTTACTGAAATCTGCTGGGGAAATATTATTACACGGTAACAACACCCGCATGTTTACTTGTTATATATTCCTGTTATACCGGTATCTTATTCCTTGATATTTTATACTCCTGTTATACCGGTACCCTGACTTTCACATGTTGATATTGTTACCGTGACTACCACTGAGTCATCCCAAGTGATTTAAGTAACATGTATATAAAATAATCTTGATAACTAAAACATGATATCAACAACTTACACTGGGATTGGGGAGATTGATGGAGGAGACAGCGTCCGTTATTTTGGATGGACCTAGGATTTAGGTTGCGCAGCCGAAAGAGGGTTTCCACTGCAGGGTTCCCGTGGGGTGACTGGCACCCCGTCATGTTTCCTGTTATGCATGTTATACATGTACCTGTTCCTGTTTACATGTTCCTGACTACCTTGCGGTAGGTCCTGGTTCAGCGCAGGAGTCTGGGTCGTGGTCCCGGGTATGCACGGGACCCACCTAAAGCATGGACAATGTCTCCAACCGATCAGTTTCAATATAGGGCATCGATTGGCATGTGTGGTAGGCGTAGTATGGGATGCGTCTATAAGTGTGACAATTGGTGTTCGCTGACATAATTAATAATAAATGTTGATGTATTGTGACTGACTATAATCACCTGATTGTATATCTATATATCATTATGTTAGACCCATGATTGTAACCAGGACCAGATTTATGACCAAACTTGGATACCAGCCTAGTGACATGTGATAGGTACATATTTTGACATCAGTTGCTTGTTTACCATTGTGACAGTTGTCGTCTATCTTTATTCGTGTTGTTATCATGTATATTACAGTTTAGTTATTTATCATATTATTTGGTCTCTTATATCTGTAGTTGTTCTTATATTATCTATGCACATTGTTTCTTCTGCACGAGCTTTTCCCCTTTACACACACTCACCAAGGTCGCGTTCTGACGACCTGGATTTGCACGTCCAGATATTGGACGATTTGTTTCTTGTGCAGTGTGTTCGATGAGACCGTCCATAATGCGAGGAGCTTGAGTCCCTCTCTGTTTCTGGTATCCTCATCTCTTTTATGTTGATGTCATTTCCTGATTCTACCTTTATCGCTTTCAGCTGCCATTTTCTTGTCATTGATCATCTGCTATCATTGTGATTGTCATTATATGTATTATTGCAGTGATCATAGATTATTACGGTTCAGATTTATAGCTTGTTCAGGTTAATTAGGCTTAGCGTGTATACGTGGGGTATTTTCCTCGCGTATATACGTCGCGACCTTCGTCGCGACTCTGTTTTCGCGTATTTTGGGAAGCGGGGGCGTGACAGTGAGGTGACGGCAAGGATGATGACGAATGCATGCAGCAGCGATGACAACAACGAGGGTTGCGCCTCTTCCTATCATCTTCCCTCCTCTCTCATTGTCATCATTTCCCTCGTCATCGTCCTTTTTGACCACCTCTTCCTCCTACTATCTTCCTCGCCGTCGCTGCCGCCCTCGTCATCGACTTTGTCAACGTCACCCTTATCACCGCCTCTCCTCGTCGTCGCAGCCCTCCTCATCGTCGTCATTATCTCCACCCTCGTCATCCTCATCACCATCATCGTTGTCGTCCTTGTCGTCGACGTCGTGCCCGGGTTCGTTGCTGAGCCATATGCATTAAAGAAGAAGAGAGGGAGAGAGGAGGAAGATGAGGAGAGAGGGTGAGGGAAAAATAATTTTTTTTGTTCTTTATTTACGTGGTTGGCAACTACGGACAAAGGCAAAAAAAATGGAAAAAAATTAAATCTCTTTATCCGCAACCCTGGACAAAGAATGGTTGGGCAAAAAAATATATTCTTCATCGAGATTACCAACACGGATGAAGAAAAATGCAGGTCACCTGGTGGGGGTGAATAGGTGACAAGCTATCTAATGCACAAATAATGTGGAATTAAAAACTATTATGCAAAGTAAAACTACACATAATATAACCAAAGAGTGTAGCCGAATTCCGGTGAAGGGCTCTGGACTATCTCCTCAAGATTACTCGGGGCCACAACACCTAACGTGCTCCCTCAAGAACTCTTGGACTCGCAAATCTCTCACTTGTTCCTGCAAGAACAATACACGCATTCTTACTAGCTTGCCGGAGACCGCACCTCTACACCGAGCTCCCTCAAGAACTCTACACAACGCGAACTCCAAGCTCGCCTAGGCCTTAACCTCTACAACTCCTCCAAAGTACAAATTGGAACACTTGGTGATCTCTTCTCTTGATCACCAAAAACAAATCTCACAATAAGGATCCTATAGGATGGATATAGCTATTGAAATCTCAAGCTTTGTGTGAGAAAAACTAGATAGAATTGTGGTGGAAAAACTCAAGAGAATGCTTTTGAAAACTCAAGAAAAACTCTCTTGATAAACTCTTCTTTTGATATGGAAATTATGACCAAAAACATGTGGAGAAAAACTCTGTGAAAGGTGGGAAAAAGTGGCTCAAAAACTTCTCCAAAATCTTATGAAAAACTGGCCAAAATAGCCCCTTTTATAGAGTTAAAAAACTAGCAGTTGGGGCTAATACTAGACCAGATGACCGGTCGACCGGCCAACGGTCATTTTTCAGACCGTTGGGGTTACCGGTTGACCGTCTGGTCGACCGCACCCAGGTCATTGACCTGTCGATCGACTGCTCGGTCGACCGTGGTCAAAACCAGAGGGCAATGTTCTTGGGTCGGTCAACCGGGGCAAATGCAGAGAGCAAACTTGCAGGATCAGTCGACCGGCCCTAAAGCCATGGGCTTGTGCACGTTCTGTGCACATCGGTTGACCCTCCAGTCGACCGTGCCACTGGATCGGTCGACAGGGTCGGTTGACCGCCAAGCTACCTAGAACTGGGTTATAGGTTGAAATATTTGGTTTTTTAAATACCTATAAATTCCCATAAAATAACATAAAATCTTCAAAATAAGTTCATATAAATATTTGAAGTACAAATATGTGGATCAAAATCCAACACATATTACAAACTATTTGAACTATTTTAAGGTATAAAATTTAAGTTTAAACCAAAAACCGTATTTTTAAAACTAAGTTCTAAATGAAAAACGATTTTCTTCAAACTAGCATAGATACAAAAATATGATATGAAACATATTTTAAGCATAGTGTGTATGGATAGATACAATACACATATAAATGATATATCTATGTTTTTGACATTATGTCCAAAATAAGTTTTAATAAAAAACAAAACTTAAAACATATAAACTAGATACACATCAAAATAAGTTTTTAGACAATATAAAAAATAATGTATATGGATGAAATCCAACATACATAAAACCCTGTAAACTTGTTTTGATGAACTCTATTCACAAAACCAAAAAATGTATTCTTGAAAATCCAAAACGGTTAAACCAAACCAATAAACTTTTGAACTTGTGTGTGTGTACTGAGCATCTCAAGACTAAACTATTCTTACACAAGATTTAAACACTATACTAAACAAACCTAAATACAAGTCTTCTCGTCCAAGTCGACTTGATCCAAACACGATCCATGAGTTTGACTCCATCTCGAGTACTAGATGCGACCTTGAAGCACGATCTCTTGAATCTGAAAGCACACCTAGAGGGGGGGTGAATAGGTGTAAGTGCTAATCTAGTGAACTAAATGCGCTAAATGCGGAAGCTAATGCAAATTTTGCAATCACATAATACAATCAACAAGTGTAGCCGAATTTCCCGTGAAGGGCTCTGGACTAACTCCTCTTAATTCCCCTAGATATGGGTTGAGGTGCTATGTGAAGCTCTTGTTGATTAAGTATAGTGAGGCACACACAAACAACCAAGCATATAAATGATATAGCAATATGAAATATGCAAGGCAACACAAGCAATGAATGATATGACAATATGAATGATGCTTTGCACAAATGTAAAGAGAGAGTTAGAGAGACAAGTGGATCAAACGCTAACACACAAGATATGTTTCGAGGTTCGAGCCCTAGCTCTACATCCCCGCCTACACCACCGTGTAGGATTTCCAATCCACTATCTCCCACCGAGGGAACCTCTACCGAAGAGGATTTGTTACAACTCTAGGAGTACCAAACTCTCTCTCAAACAACCACCTCACAACCGAGGGGTAGGCCTGTAGCCAATACAACAACCAACACCTCACACTTGAGGGATACAAACCAACAACCAACTCACCTCACCAAGAGGGAGCAAACACCAATCTCCACCTCTATCAAAGAGGGAGCAAACCAAACCTCAACCTCTACCTAAGAGGGAGCACCCAACAAGGAATAGGGTTTACAACTTTGAGGCTCAACAACCTCAAACAATCTCTCTTTCTTTCTTTTCCACAAAAACAAGATCCTAAATAGATTAGGATAGAAGATAGCTCAAGTGTGAAAAACTAGGTGTTTGGAAAACAAGAACTCAAAGAAAAATACTTGGGAAAACTCTTGTAAATGATAGAATTGAAGAACAAAGCAAATCTCCCAAATTTCTATTTTCTTTGATTTTTCCAAAAACCTAAAACAAATAAGATTGGAAGTTTAAAGCCCAAAAACACTTTGAAAACTGTTTTAAACTCTGAGGAAACAGTAATTTTTCTCTTGTAAAAACCTTAGCCAAAATCCCAAAGAGTTGGGGTTTATATAGGTCAAAACAGAAAACTAGCCGTTAGGCTGAGCTAGCAGCCTGACAGGCTACCGGTCGACCGGCCGGGTCGACCGCCAACGGTCAGAATGTGACCGTTGGGCAAACCCCGGTCGACCAGCCCGTCGACCCAAACAAACAGAGAGCAGAGCTCTCAGACCCGGTCGACCCGTACGGTCGACCGAGTTTGTGCCTGCCAGACGTGCAAAGTCTGTGCACGTTCGTCGACCCTATGGGTCGACCGGCCCTTGGTGCGGTCGACCCATACGGTCGACCGACCGGCCTGTCAGCACAAAACCTAGGTCAGAAAAACTGGGAAAAATATTTTATAAAAATCTTTTATCTTTTCTGAAAATCTCATAAAACTTGTTTTAACATATTATATTAAAACACAAACTTGTGATAAAAATTTCAAGACAATATATCAACATATCAATTCATTTTTGTGTCTTGTAAATTTATCAAAAACCAACACTTGTATTTTTATCAAACTGGATTTTTCCAAAACAAGAATAGGATAGTCAAAATAAGTTTGTCTAGCAACTTTAAAACATGTAGTATATCTAGAACATATCTAATATATATAAGAATAAAGTAAACTTGTTTTGATCTAATATTCATGAAAACCAAAATCCAAATCATGAAACGTGTGTGTATTGTGCACTTGAGCATATTAACTATACTAAGCTTTACAAATGGATCTAAAACACACTATCTAAACTATGGATACCTAAGTCTTCTTGATGATCTTCCATCTTCAAGTTGACTTGCTCCAAAACTCCATCCATGGGTAGGCAATGTGTGATCTTGAAGCTTAAGCCCTGGAATCACCATGAAAAGTTTCTAAACTCCTTGTGAAGCTAATCACCAACTAATATCTTGGTTATGATCTGAAACTTAAACAACACAAAATTATTAGTAAACATAACTACATGAGTTAATCATCATCAAAACTAGGGTGGAAGGCCTTTGGGCAACAAGCTCCCCCTTTTTGATGATGACAAAACTCATGGAGTTATATATGCATGGATTAAAGTTAAGCTTCAAAGAAGCTCCCCCTTAACTCATGCATAAGCAAATAAACAAAATAATATGCAATGAAGGCTCTTAAACATGAATGCATAGATATGCATAAACAATAAAGAGGCTCTAGATACCAATGCAATGTTCAAAAACAAAACATGCTCTAGATACCAATTAACAATAAACTATATTAAACTTAATATATGCAAAAACAAAATATGCATATATAAAAACTAAACAACTAAAATCTTTCTCACCCTTTTTGTCAATCATCAACAAAGGGGTAAACAATAAATAAAATGAGGGGTAAAAATCTTTCTCCCCCTTTTTGTCAATCAAAACAATAAAAACAATGTTCTCCCCCTTTTTGTCTAAAACAAAAACAAAGTCAATAAGGGGTTGACAATCAATTTGGATATCAATTGAAAATACGTCAATGAAGCATCTTGATACCAATTGAAAATAAACAAAGGTCAATAAATGTTATATTCTATATACATTCATGAAGAGGAAGACGCTAAGTTAGCTTCCCTACACATATGCATTACATGAAGAAGGGATGTTAAGCCCTAATTCACATAACACACATTATGTAATGAATAAGAGGAGATGTGAAGCTCCCCCTACACACGTGTACCACATAAAGAAGAGATGTTAAGCTCTTCAATATACAATACACTCAACATGAATCTATATGTAGAAGAGATGTTAAGCTCTCCTTGCATATAGTCAATACAAATCAAAACTTTTGTATTTTACTTTAAACTAAATTTTTAGATACCAATTTAAAACACAAGATATCTTGATATCAAAAGATAGTATTTTTCTTTTAAAGTCATATAAACAATGAAATGACTATTTTCTATCATAAAGTACGGGAGTGGAAATACAAATACCAAATGAAATATGAAAATCGAATTCTCTCCTTTTATGAAATACCAACAAAAACTATGCGTAGGCTTGAAATAAGATACCAATTGAAAACTAAATCAATTGAAATGAAGTTGAAGCTCAAGCTCTAGCATAAACATGATTTGTGCTTAAGATATAGAAATATAATAGCACAAATAAAACAAGTATATGTGTATGAAATAGAATGAGTACCAATCACCAATAGATGATACCAATTGAAAATATACATACACAAACACATATGAGTATACAAAAGAATCAAGTTGATACCAATTGAAAGAGTTCAATGATACCAATTGACATAACAATAAATAGCATGTGTATATCTCATAACACAACGAAGAAAACGAACTAGTTAAAATGAAAAATTTTGGTTAACTAGCACGAAATCCTTCAAGCAAGGAATAAAACAAAAATAATTTTTCATAAAATATGAAATCCACATGATAATCAACACTCTAATTCAATTAGGCATAAAAATGACTCATGAAAAAAAACATGAGCAAGCAATAAAGTGAGTGTATAAATAAAGTGTGAATATCATAATCATGAAAATTTTTCATTAAGCTCAATTATTCCTTAAACAACATGAAAACATAAAAATCATCAAGACTATTTAATCTTCAAGGCATATGTATGTCTAATACAAACTAAAGTATACATACATATCCAAAACATAAAGAGTCCACAAATTATATATGCATGAAGGCACGTGGCTCAAAAAAGGAAACATGTATATCTAATAGTTTGGACAAGATAGACATATACATGAAGTTAAACAATTAAACACAAAATCAAGAAAAACTAAATCTTCACCAAAACAAATTTCATTTCAAGGTATATGTATGAATTGTCAACACAATAAGTATACATACATATCCCTAAACACAATTGAGTCCATATATATAAATTTGCATGAAAGGCAAATGACTCAAGGGGTATACATGTACATCTTAAAGTTTGGCAATACAAAATATACATGAAGTGAAAACTCATAAAACAAATCCAAAAATGGAATACAAGTTTGAAATGTATGAATCATCAAAACTAGACTATACTAGCACATCTAATGGGTTCAAATAAGCAATCAAGCCCAAACATATATAGATTTATTTGTGGCCTACTATATGTACAAGTATAAGTCCTAGTCTTAATGAAAACTAACATCTAAACAAGTAATCTTAACATGAAGCATCAAAACACAATATAAAAATCATCATGATAAAACTAAAACATGATTACTATGTAAATTCACATGTATTAGATTCATGATGTACATTATAGCTTAAACAAAAGTGAGAACACTAAGTATGGGTTCACATAAGCATGTGTGTCTCAAATACTATACATGTATGTCAAGGATCTAATAATCATGATATTTACATACTAATCAATAGACAATGAAACATGCTATAAAACATCAAAACATGCTATAAATTTTAATTATGAAAGCATATAAATAATAAATGGGAGTAAAGGATTGTTACCAAAAACCGAAGAAGCAACTTTCCTTGTCTCCAAAACGTGGTGGTCATCTCCACCAAATCTTCCCTTGAAAGTGATGCATCCAATTGATTTCCTTTAAGTACGGAATGCATCCACTCCAAGGTATGGCTACTCTCACGTCATGTGAGAGCCCACACCTACATCATAAACAATAGGAGGGGTGGTCTTTGGTACCCACATCTTATTGGGTCCATGGGGGTTAGTACCTTCTCTAACCCAAACAAAATTCTTTGCTAATTATCATTATGTATTCTATCATAGCAAAATTTAGCAAGGTGGCCCTTACGTCCACAATGTGTACATGAGTACACATGAGCATACGTGTGATGAGTGTGTCCGTGAGGAGCATGTGTATGCCGTGGAGGGTGTGCATGCATAAAGGATGGAACTTGTTTCTTTCGAACCAAGGATTCCAAGCGTGTATGGTTCATGGCACATTGGCTCATAGTGGAGCCCAAACAATCTACTCTCTTCTTTAATATAGATATATCATTGTTGATCAAAGAAGAAGTGTGACATGCAATAGGTGAAGTGTGTGATACTACCCTAGCATGGCAAACATGTGCATCCATCTTATTTGCAAAATAACATTTTTCTTTAAACAAATTTCTAAATCCTTTGAAATAGAATCAATTCATTTTTCAAAGAATGGTTACTTTTTAAAACAAAATCAAGTTTTGAAGATAAGACCTCATTTTTCTTCAAAACATTATTACAATCATTTCTATTTTTCAAAATCTTATTTTCTTTTAGTGCAAAATCAAGTTGAGATTTTAATGAATCCCTCTCATTAGAAATCTCCTCTTTTTCTTGCAAAACACAATCAAGTCTAGCAATCAAATTTTTATTATCATTGTTAAGGCCTAGACTTTTCTTTTTCAACAAGTTATATTTTTCAATCAATTTTTCACAAACAATTGATAGTTCTTCATTTAAAGCATGGGGATCTACAATATCATCACATGAAGAACTAGCATCATTAGCATCTAATAGAGATTCCGATTGTACCTCAAGGGAGTCATTCCTTGGATCATGAAGCATTGTGAGTCGGATTCTCCACTAGACTCCTCCGATTGATTTGGCAATTGAAGCTTGGAGGGGTGGTGGTTGTCAACAAATTCCACACTGCAAAGGCGGAATCAAAGTTAGAAAACACACAAAAGATAATCTTTAGGTAATGTGCTTCTAATGGCCTCAAGGGCTTGTGCATTGGCCCCTATATGCTTGCTATCACTAAGGAAGGATTCCTTGGTAATGGCAAGGTAAACCTTATGTCCTAGGGTTTGTAAATAAACGGTCATTCTAATCTTCCAAACAATGATGTTGGAAGGATCAAACATAGGTGGGGTCATGAAGTCCATGGTAAACTATATGAGTGTGCAAACAAGCAAATGCAAACAATAGACTAGCAATCAAATGGATCTCACTCCTAGGATGTTAAGCCTAATATCAGGAGCACTAGCTCTGATACCAATTGAAAGCACACCTAGGGGGGGGGTGAATAGGGTAAGTGCTAATCTAGTGAACTAAATGCGCTAAATGCGGAAGCTAATGCAAATTTTGCAATCACACTTAATACAATCAACAAGTGTAGCCGAATTCCCCGTGAAGGGCTCTGGACTAACTCCTCTTGATTCCCCTAGATATGGGTTGAGGTGCTATGTGAAGCTCTTGTTGATTAAGTATAAGTGAGGCACACACAAACAAACAAGCATATAAATGATATAGCAATATGAAATATGCAAGGCAACACAAGCAATGAATGATATGACAATATGAATGATGCTTTGCACAAATGTAAAGAGAGAGTTAGAGAGACAAGTGGATCAAACGCTAACAATAAGATATGTTTCGAGGTTCGAGCCCCTAGCTCTACATCCCCGCCTACACCACCGTGTAGGATTTCCAATCCACTATCTCCCACCGAGGGAACCTCTACCGAAGAGGATTTGTTACAACTCTAGGAGTACCAAAACTCCTCTCTCAAACAACCACCTCACAACCGAGGGGTAGGCCCGTAGCCAATACAACAACAACACCTCACACTTGAGGGATACAAACCAACAACCAACTCCACCTCACCAAGAGGGAGCAAACACCAATCTCCACCTCTATCAAAGAGGGAGCAAACCAAACCTCAACCTCTACCTAAGAGGGAGCACCCAACAAGGAATAGGGTTTACAACTTTGAGGCTCAACAACCTCAAACAATCTCTCTTCTTTCTTTTCCACAAAAATAAGATCCTAAATAGATTAGGATAGAAGATAGCTCAAGTGTGGAAAACTAGGTGTTTGGAAACAAGAACTTAAAGAAAAATACTTGGGAAAAACTCTTGTAAATGATAGAATTGAAGAACAAAGCAAATCTCCCAAATTTCTATTTTCTTTGATTTTTCTAAAAACCTAAAACAAATAAGATTGGAAGTTTAAAGCCCAAAAACACTTTTGAAAACTTGTTTTAAACTCTGAGGAAACAGTAATTTTTCTCTTGTAAAAACCTTAGCCAAAATCCCAAAGAGTTGGGTTTATATAGGTCAAAACAGAAACTAGCCGTTAGGCTGAGCTGGCAGCCTGACAGGCTACCGGTCGACCGGCCGGGTCGACCGCCAACGGTCAGAAATGTGACCGTTGGGCAACCACGGTCGACCGCCCGGTCGACCCAAACAAACAGAGAGCAGAGCTCTCAGACCGGTCGACCCGTACGGTCTACCGAGTTTGTGCCTGCCAGACGTGCACAAGTCTGTGCACGTCGGTCGACCCTATGGGTCGACCGGCCCTTGGTGCGGTCGACCCATACGGTCGACCGACCGGCCTGTCAGCACAAACCTAGGTCAGAAAAACTGGGAAAAATATTTTATAAAAATCTTTTATCTTTTCTGAAAATCCCATAAAACTTGTTTTAACATATTATATTAAAACACAAACTTGTGATAAAAATTTCAAGACAATATATCAACATATCAATTCATTTTTGTGTCTTATAAATTTTATCAAAAACCAACACTTGTATTTTTATCAAACTTGGATTTTTCCAAAACAAGAATAGGATAGTCAAAATAAGTTTGTCTAGCAACTTTAAAGCATGTATCTAGAACATATCTAATATACATAAGAATAAAGTAAACTTGTTTTGATCTAATATTCATGAAAACCAAAATCCAAATCATGAAACGTGTGTGTATTGTGCACTGAGCATATCAACTATACTAAGCTTTACAAATGGATCTAAAACACACTATCTAAACTATGGATACCTAAGTCTTCTTGATGATCTTCCATCTTCAAGTTGACTTGCTCCAAAACTCCATCCATGGGCTAGGCAATGTGTGATCTTGAAGCTTAAGCTTGGAATCACCATGAAAAGTTTCTAAACTCCTTGTTGAAGCTAATCACCAACTAATATCTTGGTTAATGATTTGAAACTTAAACAACACAAAATTATTAGTAAACATAACTACATGAGTTAATCATCATCAAAACTAGGGTGGAAGCCTTGGGCCAACAGAATCAACACGTGTTAGCTTCAAAACTTAACTTTGAAACCTTGCTTGAAGCTAAACTCCTACTAACATCTTGATCATTGATCTAAAACTTAATAAACATAAGATCATTAGTAACTTAACTTCATAAGTTAGTCATCATTAAAACTAAGGTGAAGGGCCTTTGAACTAACAATCTCCCCTTTTGATGATGATAAAACTTATGAGCTTATATATATATTGATTAAGGATAGGCTTCATAGAAGCTCCCCCTTAACTAATGCGTAACATAAAAACATATAGTTATGCAACATAAGCTCAGATACTAATAAACAATAATAAAAAAATATTCAATATGAATCATAAAACACATGTATATATACATAAACATAAATAAGAAAATATACATATATAAACACTACATTTCTCTCCCATTTTTGTCACTCATCAACAAAGGGGTGAAGAAAAATAAACAATACCAATAAAAACATATTTTGAAATAAAATTTTGTACCAATAAAAACTATCAACTGAAAGATACCAATTGAAAGAGAAACAATCTTTTACCAATTGAAAATGAAACAATCTTTTTACCAATTGATACCAAAAGAAAGGAATGATACCAATTGAAAGTAATTTTATATCAAAAATTTTTAGGTAAATACTAAAATCATTTTGCAATATAGATCCCAAATTGAGAATAATACCAATTGAAGATTATTGATACTAATATTGAAAATGTTAGCATTTTTCAAAACAAAATATTTTTCTTCATAAAGAGTGGGAGTAAGACACCAATTGAAAATAAAAACAATTAAAAGATAAATCAAGAATCTTTCTCCCCCTTTATGAAATACCAATAAAACTAATGATAAGCTTATAAAGATACCAATTATCATTAAGAACATAGATCAAGCTTAGCATGAAATCAATTTGTGCTAAAAATGTATGGTCATATATGTTTATATCACAAGAAAATATCTATATGTATGTATGATCAGAATAATATAATATCAATTGAAACATGATGTATACATATAGAAAACATGAGTATACAAAAGTCATTTTTCATTAAAATTATGTATATCTCATATCAATCCACCCTTATCATGCACATGTTTAAATAGATTTTCATTAAGAGCATACAAGGTATGGTCGCCCAACCAACCGCCCTTATAAGTAGAGTTTTCAAAAATATGATTTGAAAATATTATAACATATTTGGAAACTCTATTAATTGAAGAATAAATACTAGTTTAAAGATAATTTTAAAAAATTAATACTAAAACCTTCAAGTAAGGAATAAAAACAAATATATATCTCATGAAAACATGAAAATCACACGATCATTAACACTCAAAGAGCGATAAAGCACACATATGCTCATGAAAAAAATCATGAGTAAACACAAAATATAGAGTGTGTAACAATCATGTAATCAACAAAATCATGGTGATAAGACAATTAAGCTCAATAAATGAAAATTTTTATAAACATGAAAATCATAAAAATTCAATTTTTATCAAAAACTAAACAAACTTCAAGGCATATGTATGTTTAGTCAAAACTAAAAGTATACATACGTATTCAAAACATGAATTGAGTCTTAAAACGAGTATATGGCATGTAAAGTAGGTGACTCAAGGATATGACATGTATATCATATAATTTTGACAAAATTTACATATACATGAAGGTAAACACAAAAACATATACAAAATAGAGAATACAAGTGTAAATACATGAATTATCAAAACCAGGTCATAGAAGTACATCTAATGAGTATACATGAGTATTAAGGCACAAACATAATAATCAAGTATAGCTCACTACTTGTACAAGTATAAACACATGTTTTAATGAAAATTACATGCAAACATGTAATCAAAATATGAAACACAAAACATCAAAACATGATTGTGAAATCATTGGTGTAAATGTGAATATTATTAACACCAGGATATACACAATAGCTAAAAAATAGCGAGAACACAAAAATATGAATCCATATAAATATGGATGTATCTCAAATACTATCTATGCATATCACATGTCTAATAAACATTGCACTTAACATAATGAGCATTAAAATCATGACATGCTAAAAATCAACAATGAAAGCATATAAACATAAATACGGAGTTAGAGATAGTTACTAAAACTAATTGAACTACTGTCTAGGTCTCCAAACTATGGTGGTCCTCCCATCAAAACTTTTTGAAAGTGATGCATCCAAAAATGTGTCCATTTAGCTCAAAACGCATCCACCATCAAGGCGCCAATACTCTCACCTATATCAAATACAATAGGAGTGAATTTTGATACCCAAGCTTTCTTGGGTCCATGTGGATTAGCACCTTTCCTATCCAAACAAACTTATTTGCAAAATTTAAATCATTTAATCTATCATAACAAAATTTTGCAAGGTGGCCCGTATGACCACAATGTGTACAAGTGTATACATTAGCATACAATGAATCATGAGTGTGAGCATGATGAGCATGTGTATGCCATGATTGGTGTGCATGCGTATTGGAGTATGTTTCTTGCGAAATTTGAATTCCAATCTCTTCTGATTCATAGCACATTGGTTCAAAGTGAAACCCAAACAATCTACACTTTTCTTCAACATGCAAGTATCATTTTCAATAATTAAAAAAAAGGCAGAGCATACATTCTTATCAATAGGAGGTATAACAATAGAAGTATGACAAGAATGAGAAGCAAAATCAAAATACAATGTAATTCCTTTGAAATTAAAATAATTTAATTTTTCAGAGAATCATTTTTCCCAACAAAATCAAGGTTTGAAGACAAAACCTCATTCTTCTTCAGAACATCATTAAGCTCATTTCTATTTTTTCAAAATTTTATTTCCATTTAAAATAAGATCAATTCGGGTTTTTAATAAATCCCTTTCATTTGAAACCTCAATCTTATCTTGCAAAACCAAATCAAGTTTTGAAAACAAATTTTCATTTCTTTCTTTAAATTCAAACTCTTATTTTTCAAAAGTTTGTATTTTGAAAGGAAATTTTCACAAAATATTGAGAGCTCTTCATTTAAAGCATGTACACATCCATAATATTATCATCAATAGAAGAGCAGTCATGATCATCTAGATGAGTATCCGATTTTACCTCAAGGGAGTCATTCCCTTGGACCATGAAGCAAGCTTGGTCGGACTCATCTCCACTAGATTTCTTCTCCAAAATGTTTGTCATTTATTGCTCGGGAGAGGTCAAAGTGCTCCACACTGCAAAAGTTGAATCACAATGAGAAATAATAGATAAATATTCTTAGCTTAGTGATTGCCTAAGTGCAATCAAATCTTGTACTTTAACCTCAATGTACTTGTCATTACCAAAATAGGATTTCTTTGCAGTGGCATGATAAACATGCAAACCTAGGGCTTTTAAATATGAACTCATTTTAAATTTTCACAAATCTATGTTAGAAGTATCAAACATAGGTGGAGCAAGATATTCCATGAGTGCAAGCTATATGTGTACAAAGCAAATACTAGATTAGCAAGTGAGGATCTTACTCCTAGGTGGTTAAATCGAACATCAGGAGCGGTAGCTCTGATATCAATTGTAGGTCACCTAGAGGGGGTGAATAAGTGACAAGCTAATCTAATGCAAAAACAATGCGGAATTAAAAACTATTATGCAAACTAAAACAACACACAATGTATAACCAAAGAGTATAGCCGAATTCCCGGTGAAGGCTCTGGACTATCTCCTCAAGATTACTCGGTGCCGCAACAGCTACAACGAGCTCTCTCAAGAACTCTTGGACCCGCAAGAACAATACACGCAAGCTCACTAGCTTGCCGAGGCCACACCTCTACACCGAGCTTCCTCAAGAACTCTATACAACGCGAACCCGCAAACTCGCCGAGGCCTCAACCTCTACAACTCCTCCAAAGTACAAATTGGAATAGTTGGTGATCTCTTCTCTTGATCACCAAAAATAACTCTCACAATAAGGATCCCTATAGGATGGATATAGCAATAAAAAGTTCAAGCTTGTGTGAGAAAAACTAGATAGAATCGTGATCGAAAAACTCAAGAGAATGCTTTTGAAAACTCAAGAAAAACTCTCTTGATAAACTCTCCTTTTTGATATGAAAATTATGCCCAAAAACATGTGGAGAAATACTCTGTGGAAGGTGGGAAAATTGGCTCAAAAAATTCTCAAAAATATTGTAAAAAACTGGCCAAAACAGCCCCCTTTTAAAGAGTTACAAAAACTAGTCGTTAGGGCTAATACCCAGGCCAGATGACCTGTCGGTCGACCGGCCAACGTTCATATTTCAGACCGTTGGGGTTGCCGGTTGACCGATCGGCCGACCGCACCCAGGTCATTGACCGATCGGCCGACCGTGGTCAAAACCAGAAAGCAATGCTCTTTGGTCGGTCAATAGCTCGGTCGACCATGACCAGATCCAGAGAGCAAGCTCTCTAGATCGGTCGATCGACCCTAAAGCCATGGTCTTGTGTACATTCTGTGCACATTAGTTTACCATCCAGTCGACCGTGCCATTGGATCGGTCGACTGTTCGGTCAATCGCCAGGCAGCACAGAACTGGGCTTATAGGTTGAAATTTTGGCCTTTTAAATACCTATAAATTCCCAAAAAATCACATAAAAATCCGCAAAAATAAGCTCATATAAATATTTGAAGTACAAATATGTGTGATCAAAATTCAACACATTTTACAAACTATTTGAACTATTTTGAGGTACAAAATTTAAATCTTAAACCCAAAACTGTATTTTTCAAAACTAAGTTCTAAATGGAAACTGATTTTTCTTCAAACTTGCATAGATACAAAAACATGATATTGAAACCCATTTTAAGCATAATGTGTATGGATAGAATTCAATACGCATATAAATGATATATCTATGTTTTTGATATTATAAAAATAAAACTTAAAATACATGAACTAGATACACATCAAAATAAATTTTAAACAATATGAAACAATAATGTACAAGGATGAAATCCAACATACATAAAAAACTATGAACTTGTTTTGATGAACTCTATTCACGAAACCAAAAAATGTATTCTTGAAAATCCAAAACAGTTAAGTTGAAACCAATAAACTTTTGATCTTGTGTGTGTGTACTTGAGCATATCAAAACTAAACTATCCTTACACAAGATCTAAACACTAAACTAAACAAACCTATATACAAGTCTTCTCGTCCAAGTCGACTTGATCCAAACTCGATCCATGAGCTTGACTCCATCTCGAGTACTAGATGTGAACTTGAACCGCGAGATCTTGAATCAACATGTATTAGCTCCAAAACTTGACTTTGAATCCTTTTTGAAGCTAAACACCTACTAAGATCTTGATCAATATCTGAAATTTAATAAACACAAGATCATTAGAAACTTAACTTCATAAGTTTGTCATCATCAAAACTAAGGTGAAGGGCCTTTGGGTTAACAACTCCCATGAGCTTGACTCGATCCAAACTTGATCCATGAGCTTGACTCCATCTCGAGTACTAGATGCGACCTTGAACCGCGAGATCTTGAATCAACATGTGTTAGCTCCAAAACTTGACTTTGAATCCTTTTTTGAAGCTAAACACCTACTAAGATCTTGATCAATATCTGAAACTTAATAAACACAAGATCATTAGAAACTTAACTTCATAAGTTTGTCATCATCAAAACTAAAGTGAAGGGCCTTTGGATTAACAAGGATATGACATGTATATCATATAATTTTGGCAAAATTTACATATACATGAAGCTAAACACAAAAACATATACAAAATAGAGAATACAAGTGTAAATAAAAGAATTATCAAAACTAGGTCATAGATCAGCATTCAATTCCACTTATTGCGCCCTCCAGAGGAATTCCCAACAATGACACACCGATCACTGGAGATCAGCGTTCTAACGCCGAGTCAATCACCCATTAATATGGGATGAACACAAATACAAAACAGAAATCGACGACAAATATTAACGAGGTTCGACAACTTGCCTATGTTCTCGGGGGCAGAAAGAAAAAGATTTTATTCAACCAATAGAGTTACAAGAGTTACAAAGATGATCCAAAGATCCAACTAGAGAAACTACGCATTATGCTGTAGAAATCTCACAAACTAACTCTAGAACTCACAATACAATTCACCTCTCTCAAAAGATTACCATAAATGGAGACAATACCCTCTTTATATAGCCAAAGAATTCAGGAAGAAAAAGAAACCAACAGATCTAAATTTGGATCAGAAATGAATCCAGAATCCAACAAGGAAACAACCCAGAACTGTCGTGTGGTCGACCGCTCGGCCGACCGTTAGCTATGCAGGCTTAAGTTCTGTGCTCTGACGGGTCGACTGGATGGTCAACCGCTAGTTGTGTAGGCGCCAATTGTGCCTTCTAGACAGTCGACTGGGCGGTCGATCGATAATTACCTAACTCTACTGATGCGCACGTCGGTCAATTGGATAGTCGACCTACCCATACTTCTTTCTTCTCCTGTGCACTTTTATGCATGGCCAGTCGACCGGGGGATCAACCGAGCCTCTGTCTTTAGTCTTGCTTTGTCTTCTACAAGTCTTAGGCATGTTGTTAAACTTTAAACTTTGGGCTATCTTCTCCAAAGAGTTAAAAAACTCTATATATAAGATTTTTTTTCTTCTCTCCGATGATTGATTTCTATGATTTAGTGTAACACCCACCCCACCGAGTGCGAAAACGCTACTGCAATGTACATACGTAGGGCGAAAATACCCTCACATACATACGCTAAGCATAACAGTACAGTCAGAAATCAGATTACGGAAGCACAATGGTATTATACATTCTAACATAACAGTCCAAGTACATTATTATCACTGCATGTGATCCAATATTATATGAATATTACATCACAGGAACGTACCAAAGTATGATTTACAAGATATACCAAAGTATGATTTACAAGATATTCACAAGATATAATATTGGAAGAGGCTCCCGAGCTGGAAAGGAATCTCGAGAGTCAGATAAAGGAGATAGATCTGTAAGATCATCTGATACGTTTCCAAGCTTCTGCCAGGTTCCGATCCTTGGACCTGCTATGCTCCCGCTGCGCACTCTGATCAACATCAGAAGTTCACCAACGTCCAGGCTCCGAGATCTTGACATGCAGGTCCAGGGTTGTCAAAATGCAACCCAATGAGAACATAAGAATGCCAAGTGGCATGCACAAGCACACATGCACATGAGTTCCAATGGATCATGCACTCAATTCAAGCAGGCGATGCATATGGTATCAAGTGAAAACATATTTATGTATGCATGAAATCATATTTAAATCATATCAATGAAAGCATATGTAATTCATCAACTGTATATGTATAATATAAAGGTATGCAAAACCAATTGTATAGACTCAATCTCCGGCTTCATGAGATTAATACATTGAGGGGATAATCTAAACAAGGAAACCCTCTTGTATATACCATATACCTCACTTCACCATCAACTGGGTTATATAACTAGAGTTGCTGAGAGTCAGTGTTGTCGGGTCAAGTCATGTCAGTAGAATTATCAGGACTCATCCTACTCGGATGTCTAGGTATGTGCCCTAGCGTCCCAGTTCACATTCATCCACATAGGAGTAATCCGAGGTTGGTTATTGAAAACTGATGAGAAATCAAGGTATATGTTCATAATGGGCCCGTGTAAACTCGGACAACGGCCTCAGTCGATTGGATCTGGCCTCCAATCCCAGCCGCTAGGCTGTAATAGTATCAGGAACAATAGGATCAGTACAGGGTGCCAGTACACCCCACCAGAACTTTTGTGGCCTCAGGTAGTTCTGAACAATGTTGCAACATCGAGCCATTATGCAGACGTACTTATTGAAGTCCATCAATTTTCCCGACCCAGTGTAAGTTGTATCTTCATTAGAGATATTCAGGATTATTTTCAGTTGGGTTTCACGATATCAATTTACGGGAAAATTGTATCATGGGGATGTGGGATTCTAGAGGTGGCCCCAGAGGATTCAAGAGATGGCCCCCATCACGAGAACATGTGATGTGGCACTTTGTTCTGCGTTGTACGTAGTTCCACACATCATATCAGTAACAGGAGTATTATAAGCAAGTCCGTGTAGAAGATTTAGTAATCAGGAATTCAGTAATATCCCCGTAAAAACAATATCTGTGAATTTTGTATTTAATCTGTTCAGGATTCCCGGTACCAAATTAGGAGTGAATTAGGAATATTTATCTTGAGTCAGGAATTATGATACTGTATCAGATGTTTATACCAAGACTAATATACAGTCAGATGTAAATGATATTGTCCAGTCAAATCAGTAGTCAGTTGTGATGCAGTATAAGGATTATCAGATATCAAGCAGGTTGCAAGCATCCAATGTATCAGGAACATTTCATATCCCATATTTCAAACTCTTCACAGCCATAAATAAATGATAAAGTAGTGCTAGGTTAAGCGCATAAACAAACGGTGCCAGCAGTGCTAGAGGCACAGATAGCGAACAGTGCTTAATCACGAAAGCGCTTGGCATAGCTACCAGAATGACTTGGCTTAGACCGCGAATGGGAATTCCGGCAGAGTTCCGCCTTAATGAGTCAAGTGAATAAAGCGCTGAGCGCTAAATACGCCTATTAGGCGTTGCCAAAACGGAGCTAAGTCGTTAATAAACCTCAGATAGGTTAAAGCCCGGAGGCTTTAGTATAGAACTGCATAGCAATTTAAGCCCGTAGGCTGTATAGGTACCTGCAGAACACGTTAGTACCACACACAGGCAATCAATAATATAATAATCTTAAACACATTCACAAGCTTCATATTGTGCTCCTGAGCTGCATACCCTCTGCCCCCAGTCACCACGAACGCAAAGATAATGGGTGACCTACAAAGCGGTCTTTCGGATGATATTTTAGAAGGGATAGAGCATTTGAGGTATAGAACCCCCTATCCAACTACCACGAAACCCTAATGGTAGTGAGCGATGGCGATAGCCTGTTACTCTTGGATAACCGTGAGGGGTCTCTCTCGAGACATCCAATCCCTGAAGGGAAGTTCGTCCCGAGGGTCTTTATCTGCAACCTGCACCACTGTTAGTCCCAATGTCAAATATAGATAATTGCAGAAAATACGTATAAATACTAGAAAAATACAGAAAATTCCTATAAATACACATAAATTTCTTAAATACTCAGAAAATACAGATAACTACATAGAAAATTTTTAAATGCACAGAAAATCCTAAAAATACACAAATAATTTCTAAATACACAGAATAATTCTAAAAATATATAGAAACTTCCTAAAATGCAGGAAACTCATAAAAATGCCCAGATAATTTCTAAAAATTACAGAAAAATTTAGAAATTCTCAGAACATGAAATATGCATGTACGTGTATAAATATAAGTGTACATGTGTATATGTGCGCATACGTAACAAGGGAAAAGTATTCGCCTATATCGGAAAAATACCTGATACCACGTGCACATTGTACATGCATGTAGGCAGCCCAAGGGGATAGCCAAAACTGGTAAGGAGATGAGGGAATTGTGAGGTATTGTTTTTAGAGAGAGAAAATGGAAAAATGGACTTTTAAGGAGAGAAAATGATGTAGGAGGTGATTGAAGTGGAATTTTGTGATGTGGTAAGTCGTGAGAGGTGGAGAAGAGGGAGAGAACCCTCCCTATAGCTGGCGGCCTAGACATGGAAATGAGGAAGAGAGAGAAATGAGGAGAGAGAAAGATGAGGAGAGAGATTATTTCATTTGGGGTATTTTTAAATATAAGAAAAATAGAAAAAATTGTGGGATATAGAGGGAGGTGAGGGAGGCTAGTGAGGGTAGCCGGCCATGGTGGATGGGTGTGTGGAGTGAGAAACTGTAGAAAGAAGTTGTGAAGAGGAGAGAGAAATTTAGGTGGTTTGGGATTTTTTAGTGAGAGGAAAATTATGGAAAAAATATAAAGGTTTAGGCCTAGGGATCATATTAGGATGATGGAGAAGTGGCCATGGGGTTATAGGATCTTTGTAGGATTTTTAGAGAGTGAAATGGAGTGTTTTTTGAGCGGGAAATAGAGAGAAAATGATGGGGGAAAGGATGAGTTTGGTTTTGGGGTGATAAGGATGAGTGAGAGAGTGTTCTAGAGAGTGGGGGAAGCATGCATGAGAAGCTAGGAAGGTGGCTTCCATAGGAAGCCATGGAAGTGTGTAGAAACTTGGAGAAAAAGAAAAAAGAAAAGGAAAAAAGAAAAGAGAAAGAATTATAAATGTAAAATATGAGATTGTTGGGAGGTTATGTGTAAATGTCTCCTAGAAAATTATTAAAAAAATAAAAATGAAAAAAAATGAAAAGGATTGAAATTAGAAAGAAAAGAAAAGGAAAACATGAGGAAAGAGAAAATATTTATTTAAATAGATAAATAAAATGAAAAATATGGGAATTTTCTAGGACAAATTCTAGGTTCAGTGTAGAAGCTTGTGCAAATATTTCGGGTCAAATAGGGGAAAATATGTACATGAAATGATATATACAAGACCAAACGTCAAAAACCGTAAAATGATACGTATTCTGGAATCAGGATATTACACGTAGTGCGTAGTTTCTCTAGTTGGATCTTCGGATAATCTTTGTAACCCTTGTAACTTTGTTAGTTGAATAAGATCTTCTTCTTTCTGTCCCGTATAGGGAAGTTGTCGAACCTTGTTAAATCATTTATCCTCGCTTTCTTTTTTGTATTTGTGTTCGTGCCATATTGTTTGGTGATTGACTTGGCATTGGAACGCTGATCTCGGGTGATAGGGGTGTCGTTATTGGGAATTCCTCTGGAGGGCGCAACAAGTGGTATCAGAGCTTCCCAGGTTTGGCTAGGGATTGTGTGTTGATTTCAAGAACATCGTGGTCTGTTCGACGGAGATCTTATATTGATCTCGGAATAGCGTTGGATTGTTCGTTTGGGATTAGATTTGGTGGAGTAGATCGTTCAAAAACTTGTGTAGGGTTTCACTTTGAGGTAAAGTTTCGATCTTTATCTAATTTGGATATGTTTGGTTTTCTGCATTGTTATTGGTGCTTTCTAGAAGATATTTGGCCGAGGTTAATCAGTCCACGATGAAGACTGTGAACATCCACCAGTCGAAGATCGACGTGGTGAAGTTTGATGATATGAATAACTTTGGCATGTGGAGATGTGTGGTGATGATGAGCTGAACGCATAGAATTTGGAAGACACGTTGCTTTTACAAGAGAATGCAGTGGAGACTTCAAAGAAGAATTGAAATAAGATGAATCATATGGCGTGTGGAATCATTTAGCTATTGTTTGGCACAAGATACTAAGTATCATGTGATGAACAAGACTTTCACAAGGAAGATTTGGGAGAACCTTGAAAGTAAGTACCCAACGAAAAGCATTGAGAATTGGTTGCATCTAAAGAGGAGGCTATATTGTTTCCAGTTGAAAAAAGAAATCTCCATTAGTAATCTCATGAATAACTACACAAGACTTCTTGCAGACCTAACTAACGTGGTTGAGGTTATTAAGGACGAGGATAAGGCGTTGATTCTTTTGAGATCTCTTCCAGTGAAGAGTATGAGACTTTCATTCTAACCTGATCATTAAGAAAGCATCACTTAGCTACAATCATGTCTCGGCTGCTCTTATGAATCACAAGGTGAGGAGGAAGGACAAGGAATTTACTTCCAGTAGCAAAATAGCATAGGCATTGACTACAAGAGGGATGAGTTCTAATCATCAAAAGGGCAAGAGAGATATTGGTAAGTCCATGACTAATAATAACAAATTGAAAAAGAACCAATGTGCTTTCTGCAAGAAAGGACATTGAAAGATTGATTGTCCATAGCTCAAGAAGGAGAAGGGATAGAAATCAGAGGCAAACTTTGCACAGGCAGATGATGGTACTGATTCTGACTCATCAGAATTCTCACTTTCTATCACCCCTATTGTATTCTATTTTGATTAATATGAGTGGATTTTGGATACGGGTGGTACCTATCATGTTTTCCCCAAGCAGGAGTGGTTTGCTAGTTTTGAAAAACTGGATGGAGGCTTGGTGTCACTCTGAGATGGACACACATGCAAGATTGAAGTGATAGGTACAGTTCGAATCAAGTTCTTTGATGGGATGATAAGTTAAAGAATATGAGATATGTTCCTCAGTTGAAGAAGAACCTTATCTCAATTGGAGTTTTCGATGCGCAAGGCCTTTGGGGGACTCTTGGAGAAGGCGTTCTTAAGATGTCCAATGGCTTGTTGGTGGATTTGAAGGGCATTTGATGCAACAACTTGTATTACCTGAAGAGTACTGCAGTCACTGAATCTTTGGGTAGTTCAGAATAGTTAGAATGCGATTCTACCGGTTATGGCAGTAGAAGCTTGGACATGTTGGTTTGCATTCTTTGCAAGCTTTGGTGAAGCAAGAAATATTAGAAGGTGTGTTGACCTACAACTTGGAATTTGGTGAATGTTGTGTTCTGGACAAGAAGACCAAGGTGAAATTTGGCGTTGTTACCCACCGCTTGGAAGGTCTTCTTGATTATATTCACGTTGATGTTTGGGTCCTACAAAGATTGCATCACTTGGAGACCATCAGTACATTATCTCTTTTGTTGATGATTTATCTAGGCATTGTTGGGTATACTCTATGAGACTAAGGTTTGAAGTCCTAAATATGTTGATGAAGTGAAAAAAAACTGATAGAGAAATAGACTGGCAAGAAAAAATTGATGGAGAAACGGACTAGCAAGAAGATCAAGGTGTCCCAATTTGATCATGTTGGGGAGTGCAAGGATCTATTCATGTAATTTGGCCAGAACAATGGTATTGGTATTCACTTCACAATTGGAAAACATGGGATGGCTAAAAAAATTAGCAGTTCCTTGCTGGAGAATTCAATATTTATTGTCTAATGCATCGTTAGACAAATTATTTTGGGCTAAGGTATTGGCGTATGCTAGCCATCTAATGAATTGTTTGTCATTGACTGCGATAGAAGGTAAAACTCTGTTGGATATTTGGTCGGAAGGAGCAGCTCAAGACTATGGTTTTCTGCGGGTATTTGGATATCCGGCCTACTTCAGTGTCAAAAATGACAAGTTGAATCTGCGAGCAAAGAAGTTTGCATTTTTGGGAGTTAAAAGAAACTTGAAAGGTTACAAGTTATGATATTCCAAAAATAAGAAGATCGTGTTAAGCAGGTATGTCACATTCGATGAGGCTTCATTGTTGAAGTCTACCGTCTCTCAGCATGTGTAAAGGATAAAGACCAAAGATGTATTACAACAGGTGAAAGTTGATGCTACTCCACCATCTCCAGTTGATTTGGTATCAGTTGGGATCTCACCGAATATGATACCGGGTAAAGACCGCGTAATTGTGTTGGATGCTAAATAGGTTGATTTGTTTGCATCCATAAGAACCAAGTTGAATTCATGAAATTGGATGAAGAAGCATGAATCTTAAATTGGTAAGTTAGATTAGCTCAAGTTGAAGAACGCTGTTCTCTATGGCAATCTAGATGGTGAGGTTCATATGGCTTAGTCGGTTGGGTTCATTGCTACAAAATCAGTTTCAATTAGTTGAGCTCGTTGGAGCTCTTTTGGATGAACTACGTGTGGCTTTATCCCCTAGGCAGGAGGTACGTAGGCAGCCGTAATGGATTCGTTGGATTTTGGGTTATTTTCTAGTTGGATTCTAGATTCATTTCTGATCTGAATTCAGATATATTGATTTTTTTCTTCATAGATTCTCTAGATATATAAAGAGGGATATTGTCTCCATTGATGGTAACCTTTTGAGAAAGGTGAATTGTATTGTGAGTTTTAGGGTTAGTTTGTGAGATTTCTATGGCCTAGAGCGTAATTTTTCTAGTTGGATCTTCAGATCTTCTTTGTAACCTTTGTAACTCTGTTGGCTGGATAAGATTTCTTCTCCATTCTATCCAAAGGACATAGGCAAGTGCCAAATGTAATGTCCCAAAATTTTCACACACCAGTTGCATCGATAAAACTGCAACCTGGGCAAGAACTTTAGAGTCGTTATAATATGATACATAACTCAGGCATTTTAAATATGGATATATGGCAGGAAACAAATTATATAGGTTGAAATCTGACATGGTAGAGAAATACATGTCATACACAGAGTGTCTCAACATATGAAAACTAAGACTAAAACATATACAACAATACTCAGGCTCTCAGCCTCAAGGTAGATTACAACATATATAATACCAAAAAAGGATACATGAATATAAAAGGAAAGACTCTTTATAGAGCACACTATCTACCTATTAACAGGAAAGATGCTACCAGCATCTTCGTCACTCGGTGTCTCTCTGGATGCCCTGCAAACAGCCTGAAAAATAATAAATCAATGGGCGCTAAAACGATAACAAATCTATCATCAAATGGGTACCTTCTGACCATAATGATCTTGAGAGTGCTCAGTACTAGGCCAAGGAGGCAACTAAGGTACACATACATAAAGAAAAAAGAATAGCAAGGTAATGAACATGATATAATACAATCTTGATAAGCAACAAAAGTGAATGTGCATGGTGCTTGATACACGACAAATTTCTAATAATACCAAAATGCAATCATTCAATACAAATACCACTTGTACAACATGAACTGATAAACACATTTCAAATTCACCATATAAACCATCATTTGCATTCCCCTCATCCATGAATAGCCTCATTTGTAATCCCCATCCATGAGTACCCTCAATCGTAATTCCCTCCATCTATGAATGGTATGTAGGGGTGCCACCGGATACGGATTATCCGCGGATATCCGCATCCGAATCCGCCTCCAATTCAGATACGGATATCATTTTTTCACATCCGTCAATATTCGTATCCGTATCCGTATCCGAAAGGTAGGTGCGGATACGGATATGGTAAAAGTAATATCTTATTCGTATCCGATCCGATATCCGAATGTTGCGTGCTTCATAATGATATCGGTATGGAGAAGACTATTCTTCAATGGAATAAGGTATTAAATTTTGATATTTTGAGTTGGTGAAAAAGTAATAGTGAAAAGTATTCGATTCTTGCAAGAGCACCACATGATATTTTGAGTATTTCGACATCAACCATGTCATTAGAATCGGCATTTAGCACCCGAGGACGTGTAATCTATTGTTATAGAAGTCAAATGACAATGAATACGATGAATGTATTGATATGTACACAATAATATCATAATATGTATCACATTTAATATTCTAGTAGTTGAGATAAAAAGTAATATAAGTATTTCTGTTTAATTTATCTTTAACCATATCCATTTTTAACATATCCGATTAGTATCCGCATCCGATCCGCTAATATCCGATATATATCTGATATCCGATTTTGGCGGATACGGATATCATTTTTTCACATCCGCCAATATCCGTATCCGTATCCGTATCCGAAGGTTGGGTGCGGATATGAATATGGTAGAGGTAATATCCGATCCGTATCCGATCCGATGGCACCCCTAATGGTATGCATTCACGATCCCCTAACCCATGAATGTCTATAACACATCCACATATATCATTCGCATATCCTCCATCCACGAATGCAACAGATACGTATACCAGTCATGTCTACCAAGAATGTATACAATACAAACACACATAAATATCAAGATACACCATTTCATATAAATCATAATATACAAACCACCATATATATGAAATATGAATTTAATTCACTCATCACACCAAGCATGGTATCACTTTTCAATTAATCATAATAAACAGATTTCCACGATTCTAAAATATAGAATTCAAACAAATTATTCATGTATATACAACTTATCAAGCACATGCAGAACATGTATAAATCTCAATTAAAATTAAACATGCTTTCAATATAATTTAGTATTTTAATTCATCTCTTCTTTAGATCTTATAAAAATCGCATTTTTATCAATTCACACCACTCTATATTCATATGGGTATGTGCTACTAACTATAGGATGCATATAGACTTAACTTAGCAAAATTTAAGCATGAAAATCAACCACGAAGTCATATTTCTGTTCTTGTGTAAACTCCTAAACATCAAGAACATAATAAGAGGCAACCAAAGGAGGAGGACTTGCCTTGCTAGGTCAAGAGGAGTTTTTTTTTTATGAAGAACACTTGAAGAGAATGTCCTTTCCTTGCTATCTTCACGATAAGAGAAAGATCCATGATCTTCTCCTTCAAAATCTCACTTCCTCTCTCTAGCTATTCTCTCTCTTATAGGTACACATAGAGGGGGTGAATAGGTGTACTAGCTGTTGGAACTTAAGTTTTGATGATAACATTTGTGATGAAGATGCATTGGAGCTTATCTCAAAAGCTTATACTGAGTTCTAATTGCTCAAGACTACTAAAAGACTTTTTTGTGTATTTTTTATAGAATGTTAAAGCCTTGATCACACACACAATATAGTCTTGTAGTCGACTTATACTCATGTCTAGTCAACTTATATATTCTCTAGTCGACTTACTCCTTTATGTAGTCTACTAAGTCCTTCCACAGATGTATATCAACTTTCTGTTTCTTTATTGTAAGCAGTATTAGTCGACTTACCTATACTGCTGGTCAACTAATACAAGTTATAGTCAACTTATACTTTCTACTGGTCGACTAATTATAGTTTTCAGAAACTTATCATCTGTATCAGTCTTGATGTAGTCGACTTGCTCCCTTGACTAATCGACTAACCCAGGCAAAATGTCATACCCTTGTCGACTACCCTCCATACTATAGTCGACTTATAACAGTTTCTGACTATTAAACAATTATTGATTTCTGGTGTTTTATCCAACGTTCTGATATTCAAATTCAAGTTGATAACTTCCCTAACTGACCATAGATTTTACCTATAAATAGGGATGTTGTCCTATGATGTTTACACCAATTCAAGATTATAGTTTTCTGTCCAAACTCTGTTAAAATATTATGTTTTTCAGAAAACTAGTTTCAACTTTCATTTCTTCACACAATTCCTATTCCATTGTGAAGATTTCTGAGAGTCCACCTATAAGAAACCTTGTTCATGATCACATACAAGTTTCAAGGCTTATAGGATTCATTATAATTACTCAAAGAGAAGGATTGTACAAGAGTGTCTTCTTGGTGTAGAAGAGAAGTTGTACAAGGTGTTGTTGTCTTCTTGGTGTAGAGAAGAGTTGTACGGATTTGGCAAAGGTTGTTTTGTCAAGTGGTATATAAGGAGTTGATTTTGCATGTATAAAATCAGGATAAGGAAAATCTCAAGCGGGTTGCTTGGGGACTGGACGTAGGTCACAAGGACGGAACCAAGATAAAATCTCTTGTGTTTGCGTTTGCATTTTTCTGAGATTTATTTCCTTTTCTACAAGTATTTTATTTAACGCTAATCATCTTTGTTATAGTGTTTGTGTTGAAATTATTTTTTTTTAGATCCTACATTTGGTTACAGAGCCCTGTATACCCGGTCAACACCTTACATACAAGGATGGCAATAGAGTTTCCTTCGTCGCAATTCAAAGAAGGATATCTACACAACGTCCACCATTGTTTGATGGATCAAACTACAACTATTAGAAGTGTAGAATGAAGATCTACTTGCAATCACTCAATTATGAACTCTGGAACATAGTAGAAGCACCGTACACCAAGCCGACCACCAATTACAATGCGTGGAGTGAAGAACAAATGGAGTCTGCAAACCTTGATGCCAAAAGCAATGAACGCGCTTTTCTGTGCCTTGAACAAAGAAGAATTCAATCGCGTGTCAACAGCCAGATCTGCAAATCAAATATGGCAGATTCTACAGGTAACCCATGAAGGTACTAATAATGTTAAAGAATCTAAAATTTCTGTTCTTATTCACAGGTTTGAACTCTTCAAAATGAAGGAGAACGAAACAATTTCAGAAATGATTACAAGGTTCATCGACATTACAAACCCCTTAGCATCCCTTAGAAAGGAATACACTCAAGTCGAAAAAGTTAGAAAGATTCTTAGTGCACTCACATCAGATTGGAAGAAGAAAACCACTGCAATAGAAGAAGCAAATGATCTCTCAACTATGTCATTAGAAAACATTACTGGTAAATTAATGGCATATGAAGTACAACTTGAAGAATGAAAAAAGGATGAACAACAACCTCTATCCAAGAAGAAAGTACTTGCCTTCCATACATCCTCATATATGGATAATTCAGATGATGATGAAGAGGAGATGACAATGCTCTCAAGAAAATTCAGAAAGTTCTTGAAGAAAAGTAAGTTTAATCCTACATGTTTTAATTATAATAAAACAGGTCATATGAAGAAGGATTGCTCATTGCTAAAAAATAAATGAAAATTCAAGAGCAAAAAGTTCAAAAAGAAGAAAGATTATCAAGCATCATGGGAGAATAATGATTCATCTTCCTCTGAGGAAGAAGAAACCACTGAACATGCCAATGTTTGTTTTTTGGCTCAAGGAGAAGATGAGGTACAATATACTGAACACTTAGATGCATTTCATGAATTATATAATGATCTCAAGAATGAAAAGATGTAAAATAAAGTTTTATCAAAGGAAAATGAAAGACTTATCAAAGAAAATTCATTTTATGTTTCTCAATTTCTTCTGTAAATTCTCAAAACGATAACTTTGAAAGAGTTATATCATCATTGAAAAAGGATAATGAGAATTTCTTAAAAGAAAATGTTTTGCTTAAAAAAACTATTTTTTAAATTCTAGAATTTCAATTTTAGATAAAGAAATGTCAAGTTTCAAAATTAAGTATGAAGAAATTTTTAAAAATGTGACTAAATTTAATAAAGGAAAAGAAAATTTAAATGATTTATTGTCATATCAAAAATGTCAAATAATCATTATGGTATTGGATTTTCAAAAGATAAGTTTGGAAAATCTACACATGTTTTTGAAAAGAATCATAATCCACATAATTCTTTTGTGAAAAGAAATAAGGATATTATTTCAAAAAGAATTAGGAACAAATACATGTGGATTCCTAAAAATTTAAGTATTATGGATAAAAATGCTTATATTGCTTCATATATACGTCATGTATGTAATTCTTGAGCTTATATTTGTACTAACAAATGGAAACCAAATTCAAATTATATTTGGATTCCTAAAGATTAATTAGTTTTGACCCTATTATGTTTGGTACCTTACAAAATGCATTATCTTATAAGTACCATCTAAAGAAAAGTGAATACTTGATTATTTCAATCTATATCATATATATATGCTATGATAAGCAGGGGGAGAACACTTGTTATCTATATCTGTTATAACCTATTTTATGCAGGAGAACACTTGTTATCTATATTTGTTATAGCCTGTTCTATGCAGGGGGAGCACATATTTTATAACCTGTTCTCTGCAGGGGGAGTTTTCGTGCACACATCGTGTCATCATCAAAAAAAGGGAGAATGTTGGAACTTAGATTTTGATGATAACATTTGTGATGCAAATGCATTAGAGCTCATCTCAAAAGCTTATACTGAGTTCTAATTGCTCAAGACTACTCAAGGATATTGGCTATTTTTGTGTATTTTTTATAGAATGTTAAAAGCCTTGATCACACACACAATATAGTCTTGTAGTCGACTTATACCCATGTCTATTCGACTTATATATCCTCTAGTCGACTTACATTTATGTAGTCGACTAAGTCCTTTCACAGATGTATATCAACTTTCTGTTTCTTTACTGTAAGAAGAATTAGTCAACTTACCTATACTGCTAGTCGACTAATACAAGTTATAGTCAACTTATACTTTCTGCTGGTCGACTAATTATAATTTTCAGAAACTTATCATATGTATCAGTCTTGATGTAGTCGACTTACTCCCTTGACTAGTCAACTAACCCAGGCAAAATATCATACCCTAGTCGACTACCCTCCATACTATAGTCGACTTATAACGGTTTCTGACTGTTAAACTGTTATTGATTTCTGGTGTTTTATCTAACGTTTTGATATTCAAATTCAAGTTGATAACTTTCCTAACTGATCATAGATTTCACCTATAAATAGGGATGTTGTCCTAGGATGTTTATACCAATTCAAAATCATAGTTTTCTGTCCAAACTCTGTTAAAAAATTCTGTTTTCCAGAAAACCAGTTTTCACTTTCATTTCTTCACACAATTCCTATTCCATTATGAAGAATTATGAGAGTCCACCTATAAGAAACCTTGTTCACGATCACATACAAGTTTCAAGGCTTATAGCATTCATTGTAATCACTCAAAGAGAAGGATTGTACAAGAGTGTCTTCTTAGTGTAGAAGAGAAGTTGTACAAGGTGTTGTTGTCTCTTGGTGTAGAGAAAAGTTGTACAGATTTAGCAAAGATTGTTTTGTCAAGTGGTGTACAAGGAGTTGATTTTGGGTGTACAAAATCAGGATAAGAAAAATCTCAAGCAGGTTGCTTGGGGACTGGACGTAGGTCACAAGGACCGAACCAGGATAAAATCTCTTGTGTTTGCATTTGCATTTTTCTGAGATTTATTTCCTTTTCTGCAAGTATTTTATTTAACGCTAATCATCTTTGTTTTAACGTTTGTCTTGACATTATTTTTTTTAGATCCTACGCTAGCTAATCTAGGACAAATGATGCAAAATTAAAAGCTTAATCCAAACACACTATGTGTAACCAAGAGTGAGTCTGAATTCCCCGTGAAGGGCTCTGAAGCTACTCCTCTAGATTCCTCTAGACTAACAGTTGAGGTGCTTTAATAAGCTCTCTTGGTTGAACATAAGTGTGGGCACACACAAACTATATCTAGCTTATGAATATGAACAATGTAAAGCAATGCAAGATATACGAGAGATAGAGTTGAGAGATAGTGGATCAAATGCAAATATTAAGATATGTTTCGAGATTTGAGTCACTGCTCTACGTCCCTGCCTTCACATAGAAGGATTTCCACTATGTCCACGCAGGACCTTCCACAAAGGGACCTCCACTGAGGAATTATAATTCAACAACGGGAGTACATAATTCTCTCCTTAACACAATCACCTCTACACAAGAGGTAAGGCACAAAGCCAATGTAAAGAAAAAATTTATAACTTGGTGATCCAATGATCACAAACTCTCTCTTGGTGATCTCGAAGGATCACAAACAATTTTCTCACAAAAATAAGATCCTAAAGATAGAAAAAGAATGATAGCTCAAGTGTGAGAAAAACAAAGTATTTTGGAAGAAACAACAAAGAAAAACTCTTGAGAAAAACTTCTTGATAGGTAAGGAAATGAAGAACAAAACTAGAATTCGCAAATATTAGTTTTCTTTGATTTTCTAAAAACTTTGAAACAAATAAAGATAAGAGAATTTTTGGCATAAAAACTTGTTTTGAAAACTTGCTGAAAATACTTGAGAAGATGGAAAAAATTATTGTTAAAAATCTTAGAAGAAAAAAGCCAAGGGAACCCATATTTATAGGATTCCCAAAATATAGTCGCGTTGGGGGTCCAAGAAGGTCCAGAATGACCTATCGGTCGACCGCCCGGTCGACCGGCAACGGTCAGATTTCTGATCGTCGGGTTTCTGGACGATCGCCCCAAGGCAATTTTTCTGTCGGTCGACCGCCCGGTCGACCGAGGCCAGAACCAGAGGGCTGGTCTCTTTGGTCGGTCGAACGGTCGGTCGATCGGGGCCATTTCTAGAGAGCAGAGTCTCTGGAACGGTTGACCGGCCTAATGGCCAGAGCCTTATGCGTGTCCTGTGCACATTGGTTGACCGCCCGGTCAACCGAGATCTTGTTCGATCAACCGGTCAGTCGACCGCCAGTGGTCTCAGGCTGGGTTTTAGAGTTTGAAAACTTAGTCTTTTAAATACCCATAAAATGTCATAAAATCACATAAAATCTACAAAAATAAGTTCATGTAAGTACTTGAAATAAAAATATGTTTGATCAAGGATATACCCATATTACAAATCTGAACTATTTTTGAGGCATTAAATATTAAGCTTGAAACAAAAAACTGTATTTTCAAAACTCGTTTTATTTTTATCTTCAGGAGTTTTTATGAAGACTTCAAAATAAAAAACAATTTCTCAAAAACTTGTTCAAATACAAAAATAAGATGTTGAAACACATTTGATGCATAGTGTGTATAAATAGAATCTAATACACATATAAAAAGATATATCTATGTTTTTGACATTAACTCCAAGATTAAGTTTTATTAAAGAACAAAACTTGAAACACATGAACTTAGAATCATCAAAATAAGTTTTTCTACAATATGAAATAATAATGTATATGGATGAAATTCAACATACATATAAATCATATAAAACTTCTTTTGATTCTTTCTATTCATGAAAACAAGGAATATATTCTTGAAAATCCAAAAATCGGTTCAACCGAAACCGAAACTATTGAACTTATGTGTGTGTACTTGAGCATATCAGAACTAAGCTATCCTTACACAAGATCTAAACAAAAACTAAACAAACCGAAGTCTTCTTGTAGAACTCCTTCTCCAAGCCGACTCGATCCAAACTTAATCTAAAGAAGTTAGATGCGATCGTTGTGATGTGAGCTCTTGAATCAACACTTGTTTACTTCAACACTTTGACTGTGAATCTCTTGTTGAAGTCAAATTTCTACTAAGATCTTGATCAATATCTGAAACTTATTAAACACAAGATCATTAGCAAACTAACCTTCATAAGTTGTCATCATCACAACTAAGGTGAAGGGCCTTTGGGCCAACAATCTCCCCTTTTTTGATGATGACAAAACTTATGAGGTTATATATGTATTAATTAAGGATAAGCTTCATAGAATCTCCCCATTAACACATGCATATGAATAAAACAATAAAGATATGCAATGTAGCTCAAGATACCAAATAAAAACATGATATATATATATATATATATATATATATATATAATATATATATATATATATATATATATATATATATATATATATATATATATATATATATATATATATATATGCATGCATAAACACTTCATAAAACATGTATATATAATCCTAAATCCTTCTCCCCCTTTTTGTCATTCATCAACAAAGGGGCGAAGATAAAAAAATAATACCAACAAAACAATTTTAAAATAAAATTTTGATATCAATAAAAATAATCAATTGAAAAAAACTAATTCAAAGTGAAACAACCTTTTTACTAATCGATCCAATAGAAAGACATGATATCAATCGAAAGTAAAAACTAAATTTTTAGATAAACACTAGAACCATTTTACAATAAAGATACCTAATTGAGAATAATACCAATTAAGATTATTGAAACCAATATTGAAAATGTTAGCATATACCAAAACAAAATATTTTTCATCATAAAAGTGGGAGTAAGATACCAATTGAAAATAAAACTAATTGAAAGAAGATAGAAATTTTTCTCTCCCTTTATGACATACTAATAATAACAATGCATAATCTTGTAAAGATATCAATTGAAAAATAATTGACATTAAAAACTAAATCAAGCTTAACAAGAAATAATTTGTGCTAAAAATATATGGCATATATGTTTAAAGCATAATAAAACATCTATATGTATGTATCAGAGCAATATAATGTTAATTTAGATATGATCCATATATATATATATATATATATATATATATATAATATATATATATATATATATATATATATATATATATATATATATATATATATATATATATATATATATATATTGAAAACATGAGTATATAAAATGAATTTTCATTGAAAATTATGTATATCTCATAGCTACCTCCTTTTCATAAACATGTTTAAATAGATTTTCAATGTAAGGGTATACAAGGCATGGTCGCTCATCCAACTGTCCTTTGAAGGTAGGGGTTTTCAAAAATAGGATTTGAAAACTCTACCAAATTGAAGAATAACGAGACTAGTTTTATGATAATTTTGAAAACTAGTACAAAATCTTTCAAGTAAGGAATAAAACAAATATATATTCCATGAAAGTATGCTAGATAGACAATAATTGACACTTAAAGTTTATAAAGCACAAAAGATTCTCATGAATCCAAAATCATGAGTAAACAAGATGATGTAGAGTACAAGAATCATATAAGAAATATATACATGGAAATAAGACAATTAAGCTCAATAGAAATTCCTTAAAAAAATGAAAATCATCAAAACTTCAAAAACTAAATAAGCTTCAAGGTATATGTATGTTTTGTCGAAACTAAAAGTATATATACATATCCCAAATATAAATGAGTCCATATTAGAATTTTGCATGAAGGCAAATGACTCTAGGATAGACATGTATTTCAAATAGTTTTAGACAAAATTAACATATACATGAAGCTAAACACAATTTTTTTTAAAACATGTACAAAAATAGGGAATACAAGTTAAAATGTAAGAATCATCAAAACAAGATTATACAAGTACATCTAATGAGTACAAATGAGTAACAAAGCACAAACACATAATAATCAAATGTGGCTCACTAGTTGTACAAGTATAAACACAAGTTTTAATAAAAGTTACATCTAAACATGTAATAAAATATGAAGTGCAAAACATAAACAAACATGATCATTAGGCTAAGTGTGCGTTCTATTAGAACTAGGATATACATATTAGTTAAACAATAGTAAGAACACAAAAATATGAATCCATATAAATATGGGTGCATCTCAAAGACTATCTATGTATATCAGATGTCTAATTAACCTTGCATTTAACATAATGAGCATGAAAATCGATAATGCTAAAATATCAATATTAATGCATAAACAAAATAAAGAGTTTGAGATAGTTATCAAAACAAATAGAACTAGTCTCTAGGTCTCCAAACTATGGTGGTTCTCCTACCTAAACATCCCTTAAAAGTGATGCATTCATAGATATGATCTTTGAGTTAGAAACGCGTCCACCATCAAGGCACCACTACTCTCATGTCTTGTGAGAGCTCACACCTACAACAAACGAAATAGGGGTGGATTTTAGTACCCATACTTTCTTGGGTCCATGAGAGTTAGCACCTTTCCTAACCCAAACAAACTTTACAAAATTTGAATTATATATTATATCATAACAAAATTTTACAAGGTGGCCCGTACGTCCACAATGTATATAAGTGTACACATGAGCATACATGGTGTCATGTGTGTGATCATGGGAAGCATGTGTATGTCGTGGTTTGTGTGCATGAATAACCAACGCGAAACCTGATTTTATTTTTTAAAAAAAAGTTCTTGTCACAGCTGCTCCGAGGTCGTTCTAATCACTGTCATGGGGCTATTCTCAATAGCAACAACCATAACAACAACAACCACAACACCTCAAGATCACAACCATTCTCAACAACAACAACCACAACCACCCCCTGCCTTTATATGTGAGTTTGAACATTTCTCTGGATTTCCCTTAATGTTTAAATCATGAACATATTGTCTTAGGCCTAGAGCTCACTGTGGTACTAATGTTTGTAAGCTCTTGATTTCAAAAAAAACAACACAGATGGAACTGATTCTGCTGTTTTCAAGATATATGTCTTTGTAATTCGCATATATGTTGTCATTCAACTCTTTATTAGTGCGTTAATTCGAATACGATTCTGCAACCGCCGGACAAAGCCATGTGATCGTTGGTCTATTGTGAGGCTTATTAAGTAGATGAACCAGGTCTTTCCCCTATTTTTGTGCCCTTTAGATTTCTGGCTTTCTATCTGAAGATCTCTTTAAAATTCAATGCCTCGATGGTCTTTTCTTTTAATATTACTCCATGATGCTATTTGTAAATCTTTCTGTTGTGAAGGAACATTAATATGTTGGCCATGAATGTACAAAAGGACCGGAGACTATACAAAGTAAACCCCCCCGGTGTGTGTGTTATGTCATGTTTGATTATTACACATCTATGCTGGAGTCTCCAGCAAATCAAATTTTCTTTTGTGAACGATTTGTTATTCTTATATCTTAATTTACGAATAGTTTGCTATGTGTGTATGACCATTGCTTATTTGTGGAGTTTTTCTTTATTACAATGTGTTAGCTTGGAGATTCATCTACTGATTGTTTGCACATGAAAAGAGTAATCTTGTTAATTCATGAATAAAATTTTGATTTCTAATGGTTTGCTATGTTTGGGTTTATGATCCTCCTGCAAATTTGAAGCTTTCGTTTTGTTATTTTATTGCCACTTTAATTTAGACAAACATAAGGCCAATTTTTCCCTATTTTTTTGTGAAAGATCTAAGTAGAAGTTGATATACATTTTTCTTATATTGTCACTATTTCTCCAAAATGAGTTTGATTTAGTATTACATAAAACTTAAACTTATTGAATTACATACTTATTTTATAGAGTTATATAGATCATAGTCAAGGGATGCGGAAATGACATGTAGTTAATATGAAGGGGTTATCTACTTTGCTTTGTTTTCTGGACTTTAAATTAAACTTCCTTATTGGCATATCATATGTTTCTAATAGATTATAAATTGGAAAAGATACAGTAACGATTGTCTTCTTCAGCAACTATGAAGGTTGTGCAACTTCCTTTCTCACATCAGTTAAATTTAGCTCTCGTGGTGGTTCTGATATTGTTTGTTGTTTTTAATTCCTTTTTCAGTTCACTTCCATGTTAACGTTATGAACCATAATTTGTACCGTTGGAGATCTCTTTGCCGACTTGTGGTTTTTAATTTATTAGTATATTTTTTGGATAACAATTTGCAATTTCAGGTATATGCTATTTTCTGCAAAGTTTTCATTTGCCTACTTTCTCCTGATAATTGGCACATATTTGCTTTTAGGCATGTTTTACTTGTCGACCTATATGCGTTTCACTTTGCTTTTATACAAATTGAACGATTGGTTTCACCATAATGAAAAATATTATTAATTTCGAGAGCACATGATATTCATGAATGACTTTGTATCCATGAGTGAGTAAATGTGTTTTACATAACATGGCAGTTTTGGTTGGTGACTATGATAAAATGTTTATATCCTTTGGCTTCTCTTGCTTAAACTACATATTAAAATTACTAATGTTATAGTTTTCTTCAAGTCTCATTGAGCTCAATCTGACTCGGTTCAGTTGCAGTTTAGATCTTCCGAGGGCTATTTCGAGTTTATTTCAAGCCCGAATTGAGCTGTTTTTAAAGTAGCGGATTCGTGAAGATCAGATCAACGCGTCTACAGCCTTCATATTCAGCTTCGAGCTTTAATTATCTACCAGATTCAGCTCAGCACATCAGCGCACAACAGTGCAAAAGCTGTTTCTCGCTCATTCGGATCCGCTTTGAGCTTTGTTCGAAGCGTTGAGTCCGTAACTGAGTCCCAGAGCCAGGGTAAAGATTTTACAGCATTGGAGTAACATAATGGTAGTGATTTTTGAGTAAATTCTAATCTTTATACACTGAAAATTTATTCATGAAATTTTACTTTTATGGAAGATATTAAATACTGACATTGATGACAAGAAAGTTGAACGGAATATGTACTTGGCTATCCTGTATTTTCAAGGTTCTAGTGACCATTATGAGTATGAAAATTGAGAAAATTATTTTGAATCTTTCCTCAGTTATTTCTCCCCAACGTCTGAGCTGAAGTGCCGCCATACCCAAATGAAGCTGGTTAGAGAGCTTACTGGTGGTGGTTAGACAATTATATAATTTGTTGTGTTGATTTATCTTACAGGATTTTTTTATACTCGATGTGCTCCACACCTGCTTCATGTCTCTAAGGCAGATTGCAAATAGCCTAATGTTGAGTATGTGCCCGAGCTTGAGAGGCCACAATTTAGCAGTCTAGTCTCTGAATATAAGAAGATTCAAGAAAATATAGTTGCAAAGGTTATTGCGATCCAGAGTTTTCACTCCTTGTCGAGACAAAAGTTGTTGAGGGGTTAAAGCCAAAAGTTGTTGAAGCTGCAGAGCCAGAGTCAGAAATGAAAGTGTCAGAAGTTGAAGAGCTTCCTGATAGTGCCATCTTTAGCAGTTATGAAGGTCTCATTATCCTTAATATCACCTTCTACAAACCATAGTAGATCTTTCTAAGAAGGCAGGATCACAGGTGATCATGTTAGTCATGGTTCAAAGTGAAGTCAGTTCAGTTTTCATTATAGATGATTCGCATCTGTCTGCTATTTGTGATTGGTTCGACATACCATCCTTCATATCTGATCTGTCATGAAAACTATTTCCACCTCTACTATCCTAGTTCAGCCATGACACACAATGTTGCTTTCCTGACTACCACCATAGCCCGATTGGGATGCTTCGTGAGGGAAGCCCTCACTCGACAAGGTCGAGTTTCTCATACCCCAGGGAAAATGATGAGGAAATCACCAGTTGCTAGTCATTTCTATGATTTAGTTTATTTTTGACATAGTTGTCTTTTTCTATGTGGGTGTTTAGTACCACGTCGATTATCTCCTAGAAGTGCTATTTTGTAAAATCTATAAATAGGCAACTTTTATTATCATTAGATAATGAATGAATTAAAAGTTTCAGTTAAAATTTCAAAACTCTTAAGTTTTTGAGATTAGGTGTGAAGCCCGTGGTGTAAGAGGTGCGAAGCCCAAAACATATCCGGTTCTTATCTGTATTTCTTAAATCCTAATTTCTCTTTTCTAATTTCTAATCAAAACCCTTGTTCTCAATTTCTTTGTAGTTTGAAAGTGATTGTGATCCTCCCATTCTACATCACTAGCATATGTATACAACATAGTGAAATGCTTCATAATGATGATTTCTCCGTATCTCCAAAAAAGAGGAACAAAAATTAAAATTTTTTCTTATCGATTCACTTTCTCTTTTTTGGGAGTTATTGGCCAATCTACTGATAAAATGCTAACTTGAAATCTCATTTTCTTTGAGTTTCTACCAAGAAACAAAAGATAGTGCATGCATCGACAAATGGTGATCATGTTCTTTCTCAACTATTTGTAATATTATTTTATCTCATCTATAAATTTAAATTCTCAATCATGGCTTATTTGGAGACATTCCCACCTCTTTCAGTGTGCTTGCTTGATATGAAGTTTAAAAGTTTGACAGGCTTTTTATATTTATTATCAAAATAAGAAAGTCAATATATGTACTTTTTTAGATTTTGAAGGTAGGGTATTCAGTTGATTCTCCTGAAGCATTTAAAGATACATTTACATGAGGTTAATTATGTGCCACCAATTAAGGATATAATTTAAATTATATTTTCACCGTAATTAAATATCATTAATTTACTTAAGTGTGTTAAAACTTTCAAGATGAAACTACAATTCATCAATTAATGAAGGTACATGCTTGAATTCTTGAAGTATTTATTCAAATTATTATATACTTATATTTTTTTTCACAATTTAATAGGAAAATGTAGATTTCATATTTATGTTTGTATGTTTGCATTACATGTGTGTGTATATATATTTATTGATACATACACCAAAATATACATATAGATACAACATACATATATATGTATTAATACATAAAAACATGCACATATGATTATTCGTGTTTGTGTGTGTATGAATGTGTGTGCGTGCGTGCATACATGTATCCATGTATGTGCGTGTATCTAAGTATGTGTATGTCTGTATGTATATATGAATATGTGTTTGCGTATGTATCAAAATATGTGAATGTATCTTTATATGTGTGATGAATAAGTAGATACATACACAACAAGCATATACCTACATACACGTATTGACACGCGCGCGCACGTAGATATACACACATACACATACATATATTTGTGTATGTGTGTTTGCACGCGCGCGAGTATATATATGTTTCTACAAACATATGTATATACAGTTTTCATTATCAATCGATTCTAATATTTTGTGGTAATATCATGTCGAGTTTCACGTAGTTGATACGATATATGCTTGACCCTCTAATAAAGGCTCACCTTGGGGCCAATACTTTCAATATTATCAATATTTATAAGGTATTAACGATATTGATACTAAATTAAGTGGTCGATTCTGTGATTGTATCCATAAGTATGCATGTGTGTATGGATGTGTGTATGTATTTATGTCAATACCAACATACATACACAGACACACACAAACACGCATACACGTACTAGTCTTGGCCACGTGCAAATGCACATGTTCATAACATAAAAAATGTAAGAAAAAATTATTAATAAGGTGTAAAAAGATAAATATTAATATTTATATCATACAAATTTAGTTTTATAAATAAAACATATACAAATATCAAGCAAAATAGAGAGATAACATATTATGACTCTTTAATGATATTTTATAAATACCACTTACTTTTAAAATATATTCACTTAAAAATTATTGATATTTTCATACCTATAATATAGTATTTTCTTGTACAAATATGATTTAAGATCAGAGTTACTTAAGAATAAGTTAGGGAGAGCGAAATTAGTATTTAAAATAAATATGTTTAGTAAATACTATATTGGTTATATTTGCACCAATTTCATGTCTTAAGTTTTAAGAATATATCATCAAGTTGTATTTGAGTGTATAAAACATAAAAATTAGAAATTTGAGTACTAAGAAAATTGATCACTAATGTAACTATATGGGTAGATAAATAAATTAAAAATAATTTTGGGCACAGAAGTAATTTACTTGTAACCAACAATAAGTTATCACAAATATTGGGTACATGAATAATTTTCTTGTACCTAACGACACATGGAATCTAACCCTTTTAGGAATTTACTGTGGGCCCTAAGCGTTAAAAAATAAAATTAAAAAATCAAAGAGGTGCGAGAGCGAGAGAATAATTAAAGGCAGAGAGATTGTGAAATGAGGGAGCTTATAAAAGAGAAAAAAGAGAAAAGGAGGGGCCCACAAAATGGAGAAAAAGAAGGAATAGTAGTCTGTCGCCCACAGCCGGCTACATACACATTCTTTGGTTATATAATATATATATAATGAGGAATATGAACATTAGGTGTCATTTAAGAGAACTCTCTTAGATGGCGCTTAAAAACTCTAATCTTCTGGTGATTTTTGAAAGATTCAACTGCACATATGATTTTCGTGTACTAAGATGTATACTTATAAAAAATTACACGATTTGGAGTTTGGTTGCCATTTTATCTTTAATTTGAAGCGGGTTGTCATGTGAGAGAACAGTGACATGAAGAAAGAGTCCACTCATTGGATTCTCACTCGCAGAAAATATAAAATATAGGTGAAAAGGGAGGAGTCTTAGCTAGAGATGAATCCAATGAACCTATACCTTTTTTACAATGTTATCAATGTCTGCTAATGATCATTTTTAAAGCTAGATAATCTATAAATGTCTTTGAGAACTCTTTTTTAAAGCTTTTTTAAACAAATCCATACTTATAGTTATAACATATGTACTATCTATCAAGTAGAATAAGAAAATTTGTGTTTATATGCATAAGTAATTTAAGATTAAGAGTAATTACTATGTACCAGTTAGAATGAGATTCTTACCTTTAGAAGAGTAAAATATGGCCCAATTCATTGGATCGTTAGCTAGAGAATAATACAAAATGTCTTATAGCTGAAAATCTATCAATGTTTGCCATTTATCTTTTTAAATCCTCTTTATTTATTAGATGAATACTGTCTATAAGCTAGAATTAGAATCTTTATCTATTTTTAATTAACTATTATCTGTTAAGAGATATTGCTGTTGTATCCTTGTTCCATGCTTTTTGTATAGTAATATGTTATATGCTTAAGTAATTTAACTTAAGAGTAACAACTAACTATTAGTAAAGTCTTGTCTTGAGTTGAAATTGCAATTCGGTTTATTCTATTAATAAGTTTCAAATGATTTGATTTTCAAATTATGGCAAGAAGGTATTATTGGTGAGAATCTATCTTGAGGGAAAATTTATACCAAACCACAATAAGCATCCTAAGGGTATGGGAAGCCTTAGTGAGGAAGTTAAGATTGGCAAGTCAAAGGTGTTTAACTATAAGAAGCTTGTTGCTATAATACATGACTTAGGGTATAATTAGTTCTATATGTTATCAAAAACATGGGACAAGGATTATGACTAGATGGGGCGTGTGAAAGATGACAAACAACTTAAAAATGTCCTTCTAAGTAACAATAAGAAGCTTGTTGACTTGTATGTTCTGGAAAGAGATAAAAATTTTTGGATAGAGAATGAGAGTGAATACAGTGGAAGAATATGTACAGGATGCTGAAGACAAATGTGATGCTGATGATGAACAAGAGGGTGATGGTGATAAAGAGAACATCTTAGAAAAAAGAAGGTAATAAATAAGAATTTGAAGAAATTGAAGAGGAAAAAAGCAGTGATGAAAGGCTTATAAAAGAAGATATTAGAAAGTTGATTCAGATGAAATTTGAGGATAATAAAAATGATGAGAACACCAGTGAGTTGCCTACTCATGAAGAGAACACCAATGAGCTAGCTGCCTAGTCATGGCCATCCACTCTTATTTAAGATAATTACTTTTATGTAAGGTCCAATTGGCGCTACCACCATTATTTAAGATAACATTTTTGTATTCTTTGTGATGTAGGAATTACTGGAGGCTTTGTAAACAAACCCAAATATATATATATATATATATATATATATATATATATATATATATATATATATATAAGGGTAATAATAGACAAACAAAGAAAGTGTATTGAATTAATAGTTAGCTTAAAGTCAGAGTAAATGTAATTATCTTTTGCATGTCTGGCATGAAAGTGTACTAGATATCATGCCTCACATCCGGTGCCTCACACAAGCATCCGAAGAACCAACTCTAGAATTCTTCAGTTTCTTTTGTTAGCACAACAATAGCTATAGGATACACTTATTATTTGCATCCCTATTTGTTTCACTCGACAACACACCATCAACTTCTGTGTTCTGTTCGTGACTACGCAACTCATTGTTGTTCTCTTCATGACCAGCTCATTGTTGTTCTCTCCATGAGTAGGCAGGTTATGGAGATGGGTTGGGGAGAAAGAAAAGAAAGAAAGAAGGAAAAGATTCCAAATATATATAATAATATGATATTAATATCGGAAAATATTGACTATTCTAGAAAAATCCCAAAAAGTATTCGGAGGTAGAAAACATCACTCTGAGGAATAATATAAAATTGGCTTTTAAAAATAAAATCTCATTTTCAAATTGAAAATTTTGGAATCAACCGGTGATACCGGCCAACACCAAATTCGACCGAGTTTTAATATATTCAGAAAAATCTCCAAAATATATATTAAGGGTGAAAATATGATTCTAAAAAATAATGTGAAAGCGAGTTTTATAAATTCAACTCCGTTTCTAAATTAAAACTCTTAGAATCAACCGGCGATACTGGTCGACACCAATCTTGAAGATTTTACAGAATAATTCTGAAAATTTTCAAGAAATCATGAAAATTTTGAATATTAGAAAATAATGTTTGAAACTGAAATCGATCAAATATGACTATCAGAAAGATCAAATCGATCAATATATTAGGATTGGGTCCCGGTTCAGACTAAGGTTGACTCTGAGTCCACGAATCCGGATCCAATGAAAAACAATCGCATAAATAATCATAAAACAAAAACAAATACGGGAAGTACATAGAAAAATATGATCGAAAAATTTGAATATGTATCTAAGTATATATTTCGAGAATGGGGTGTTATAGTTCAACCACCATTCCCTTCTCCGCCTTCTCTTTCTCCCCTTTAGAATCTCTTTCTTTCTCTATCTCACTTCAACTCTCTAACTCTCTCTTTCTCCATCTCACCCTCCCGCTCTCTACATAATATCTCACTCCCTCTTCTTCAATCTACCACCAAAACCAACCGATCATGATCACCACCGCCGGCCTCTAACTCCGGCGAGCTCCCACATGGGCCATACTCTGGCAAAGTCTCCCTTTCCTCTTCTTATTCTTCTTTTTCCACGTCAATTCCACCTCCTTCATATTCTTTCTCCTCTTAAACCCATCACCCAAATACATAATTTCCACCAACTCCTTCCCATATTCCACCACTGTTTCTTCCCTATCTCCTCTCCAATAAACCACCATCACCACCTTCACCACCATACTCACCAATTTATCATCTTCATCATTATCACCATCCCCTTCATCACTACCACCACACCCCCACACCCTCTCTTCTCCTCCTCCACCCAAGTCCAACTAGGACTCAGCACCGTCGGGCCTCTCCGTCGGTTCACCGGCCTACGACCGCGCAGCCAGTCAGCTTGGCGGGCCACCTCCCTGCTCCATCTGTACACCAATAACAACAACAACTAAGCCATTTGTCCCAAGTATTTGGGTAGGCTACATGAACCAAAAGAGAATTACGCCAGATTGGGTACATGGATCAACTTTCTCCACTCATGCTTTCATTAAGATCTTTAGCTTTTATATCTTGTTGTATCACCTCCATCCATGTTTTCTTCGATCTCTCCTGGGCTCGGACTGGTGCATCTATAGGTCTATGTCATACATGATAAAACCATCGTAGGCGATTTTCTCTCATCTTCTCTTCTATAGGGGCTATGATTATCTTAGTATAAATATCCTCATTTCTCATCTTATCTCTCCTCATGTTGTCACACATCCAACGAAGCATGCGCATTTCCACTACACTGATCTCTGCTACACCTCTCATCCCTTTGTAATATCCCTAATTTGTAATACATGATTTAATATATGCATTAATATTCTAATAAATATACATAATTTGTATTAATAGATAACTTGATTATTTATTTAGTTTGAGTTATTATTTTTAATTGTTACTGATTACCAATATTATTATAAAATTGTCATTAGTAATAGTTGTTATTATTATTATTATCTCATGTGGGTTATCATCACTGATTGTGATGAATCTCTATTATAATTATTAATTATTTTAAGTTGTTAATATTTAAGTGCTATTGATTTTTTATTATTATTTAATTTTTTTCTAGCCCAAAACCCAAGCCCCTCTCTTCTTTTTGCCCATGCCTATTTCTTTTTTTCTCTATTTTCTTCTTTCTTTTTTGGTCTGAACCCTTAGCCCAAGGACCAGCCCATCTCCCTCTTTCTATTTTCCTTATTTTTTCCTTTTTTTTCTTTTTGCAACTGGCCCAAGAAACACCATCACCCTTTCCCTATATATATATATATATATATATATATATATATATATATATATATATATATATATATATATATATATATATAAACATCATCTCACTTTCCTCCTTATCTCTCCACAGCCAAAAAGAAAACCCTAATCTCACCCTCCGACATCTCTTTCTCTTTCTCCATCTTCATCTTCATCTCTCCACCTCCTTCTCCTCTACCTGCACTTCACGGCATGATCCCCCATCCTCCAAGCAACCCCTCTCCGCCATGGCCAAAACCCCCACAATGACCTCCGGCAGCTCGCGCGTGCCCGAGATCGCCGCCCGGCCTTCTCCTCCTCTCCACCATGCTCCGTCTCCTCCCATGACAGCTAAGGACCACCTTCCTCTGTGAGCCCATGTGCCATCTTCTTCTGTGAGCCGGCGCACATCCCTTTGGCAGTGCCTCCTTCTTCCTCGCCCGGATCCATGCACTCGGATCCCTCTCTCGCGCATCCAGCCCTTGCTGAGCCTCTGCGTGCACCGTCGACAGCCCCCGAAGCTCCTCGGCCTTGATCCCAAGCGCCTCCCATGTCGAGCTTCTCCCCCTCCATGCCGCGATGCTCCGATCTACACCGCCGTTGAGCTCCGCCATGCCACCATGCGCGAGCGCCACTAGGCCATGCAACCTCCCTCCCCCATGCAGCATGCATGAGTTGCCCTGTTCCCTTTCTCTATGTGAATTATGTATGTGTGTGGTGTATGCGTATCTCCCTCTTTTCTCTCTCTCTCTCTCTGTATTATTATGTTATGGTGTATTAATTTTTATGTGATGAATCTATTTGTATGGTTTATACATGTGTAGTGTGTGTTAAATAATTTATGTGTCACGAGTGTATGTTATTTGGGTGTTTTGAGTGTTGTGTGCATGGAGTGTATGCATGTACATTAATGTATATAGGTGTGTGTTATTTGTGTGGATGTATGGGTATGCATGTATTTGTGTGTGGTGTTATGATTAGTGAGTGTATATATATATATGGGTATTCATGTGTTATTTGCGTAGATGTGTGTACCTATATATGTATGTATATGGGTGTACACGTATGTGTATGCATGTGTGTACATGTATATATGTGGTGTGTGTATGTATACGGATGTATGTTCAGGTAACTTCATGTGTGTTTGGTTGCGCGTTGCAGCGATTCGGACTTGTTCGTGCGATCCAGACCCGTTGTGGGAGATTCGGATTTGTATCCATTATGGACCCGATACACTGGGATATGAAGACCGACCCGCGGCATGATTCAGAGATTCGTACTAGTTCATGCAGTGAAGACTTGATGGCGATTCAGATTCAAACCGCGTTATTTCATGTTAGTATTTTCTCTTGTATCATTTTCTTATTTATCGTTGTTAGTATTATTTATATGTTACCTGTATCATTTTATTTGACCGTCTGATATATTTGACTAGTATGATTACCCTTACCATTTCATATGACATCAGTGACCATATAGCTTTTGTATTTAGTTGATATGAGCATTTATTGGTATCATTTCATGTATTAGTAATTCATCTTTGTTGGTTTAGGCCTAGTATTGATATACCATAGACCGGACTTGATCTTATAATTGACCTAGTTATGATAAATTTTAGAATATAAATATATTGATCTTGAGGTTGATTGGTTTGTGATTAAGGTTAGAGATTCATATTTTATGTGAAGTATTTGTTGGACAAATTGTTTGGTGATTATTCCAACTAGAACTCCTGTAGATATTGAGGAGGAGTTAGATATGATATTGCTTTATTGATAGACTGATTTACTGATACTTGAATTGGTATTGACTTAGCTAGAGTTGGAGTTGACTTGAAATTATTTTTTTTACATTGAATTTGATCAGCGGACATTATTGTGGTGGACTTGACCTTGAGTTGAGAAGTAGGCGTAGATTGGGTTGACCTGACCTGGTGCATGTATAGACATAATTGATTAGTAACTTGGATTTTCTGGATATTATGATCGAGCTTAATAAAAGTGGGAATATATGATGATCTTAATCAGATTAGATAGTGATGATTGGTTAGAAATAGATGATTATATATTTTATATATTGGGACCTAGATATATCAGTGACTTAAAGGATGAATATACTGATAATATAGAGGAAGGATATACTGCTGAGTTGATTGACATGAGCTTGATGTTTATTTCAGAGGTTTTTGATTAGTGTTCTTCTGAATTGATATAGTTGGATTATAGTTATGAGTATTTTTGATTTTACTCCTGATTATATTGTTTGAGTATTGATGACCTTATTGACATTGGATACAAGATGTAAAGATGTTCGAGATGTCATGTTGATCGGGGATGTTGCACTCCTTAATTGTGTTCTTGATTATAGTTAGATAAATCTGATTTTGAGGATGTTCCATTCTTATTTGTGATCTCAATATTCGTTGTCTTTGTTGATCTCGAGGATATCAATAGACTGGTATTCATGATTGATTCTTAGTTATGTTGTTACCCAGTTATAGAGATAGAATTATTATGAGAGTGATTTCATTGATATCGATGACCATATTATATACTCAGAGTTTGATAGCATTTACTATTTGATCACAGTTATTAGTGACTTAGAAGATCAGAGTTGTTTAATAGAATAAGAAAACCGATTATTAATTTATTGGACTTATGGTTTACGGTATCAGATACAGACTTAATAGTTGATGTTCGAGATGACTATGTGATTCAACATTGATAGATCAGTTACTGTTATATCCAGTATGGATGGATGAGATGTTGATCGGTTCTAAATGAGACTGTCTATTAATTAGAGTCCAACTTGATATGTATCATTCCATGTTGCCGGAAACTACTGAGAAAGTATTGTTAGACTGTAACACCATATATAGTCCTATTGTTCATTGTATACACGGTTACTGATACATTTTACAGTACTTGTTACTGTTCACTGTGTATACGATTACTGTTTTCTGTCACTGTATCGTCCCAGTATTCTAGGTAATATGATCTTGATAATTTTAACTGAATTAAATAATAATGTAAAAAGACAACTTACACTGAGATTGGAAAAATAAAAGGAAGAGACAGCGTCTGTATTTTGGGTGGACCTAGGATATAGGTTGTGCAGCCAACTGAGGGTTCCACTGCAGGGTTCCCGGGGGATGACTGGCATCCCATCTGTATTGTTTACTGTTCCATTATTTTCAAAGTGCGATTATTATACTATCACTGAGTATCTAGTAGTACGGCTTGGTTTAGTGTCAGAAAGCTGAGATCGTGGTCTCGGGTATGTACGGGACCCACCTAAAGCATAGACAATGTCTCCAACCAATCAGTTTTAATAACATAGGATCCTGATTGACACGTGTGATAGGTGTAGTATGGGATGCGTCTATTATATATTGCAATTGGTGTTCGCTGATATAATAAATAATAATGAACTGTGTATAGTGTACCATGATCTGATTGTACTGACGATCTGATTGTACATGTGGTTCTGATATAGACTAACATTACTGATACATGTATCTATGTTGGACACTTGACTATACTCATGACCTGATTGGACATCTGATTCTATTATTGACTGCATTATTACTATCTATTTATATTCTACATACTATTTTTGCTATATTCCAGTATATAGTTTTCTTTCATATACTCACACATTATATGCATGTGCACTTTTTCTTTTTATTTTACACACTCGTTGGGTTGCTTTCTGACGAATCTAGATTTGCACGTTCAGATTGATGTTTTTATTTCTTTAATCAGATGTTGATGAGCTCGTACGCTTCGCGAGGACATGGAGTTTCTTTTTGTTCGATTCTGGTATTCTTGCTTCTCAATTATTCAAGTTATTTCTTGATTCTCTCTGTATTACATTCAGTTACCATTTTCTTCTTATTTTATATGATATCATGTGTGGACATCTATATGTATTGTTGCAGTGACATTGATTTATCATAGTGATTATATACCTTGTTCAGATTACTTTAGGCTTAGCGTGTATACATGGGGTATTTCCTCGCGTATCATCGCCTACTCTCGTCGCGACTCCGTTTTTCACGATTTTGGAAGCAGGGTGTGACACCCTCCTTTCTCTTTTTTGATCTCTCTTGATCTCTTTATATATCTCTCTTATTAGGTCCTAAATCCCAACCCAATTACCCACATCTAAACTCATTAACACCAAACCCAAACCTACTAACCCATGTACCCATTCCACTTAAGTTAAATGGATCCAGGTTATGGACCAGGACTCAACCCGTTAGCAGCCTAAACCCGCATCCAATATAGAGAAAGGTAAAATTACAGAAAACCCCTGGATAATTTATAATATTTGCATTTTTACATATTTATTACATATTTAACTTATTTTATTGATTTTAGTGTTGAGGCTATATCTGGAGCAATCAAACTCCGAATTAGACGATTCTGGAGTTGTTGTAATATGTTGAAAGATGATCTACATCTTTGTAATAGCTATGCAAGTATTTTTTTATAAATTATATTTTTATCATATTGAATGAAACTGATTGTTTTATTTAAATAAAACATGATTATTAGTAAATCACTATAATTAGAATATGTATGATTGTTCTTTAGACATAATCGATAAAATAATAACTTATTTTGTTTCTTGATTTATTGTAAAATATGGATGAATTATCTAAATATTGAGTCAATATTAAATGGTGTATTAAAGAAACTCGCGATTAATAAATTAATAATTTTAATAAGTATATTAATAAATAAATTGATAATTGAAATGGAAGATTATATATAACAATTTTTTGAGATTAATCATATTAATAATATTATAATCATTACTATAAATATGAATATCTGACACATTATTATATTTGTGATATTACCATGTATGACCACTGTTACCTGACTCACAACGGACACTATTATTTATACATTTTGATGTCACTTACATGGTTTACATTTATTTACATATTCATATACTCCTCTTACACGGATTCTCTGTTATGCTAAACACCATCATTCATGTACTTATAAAATCATGACATGTATATACTATCACAACAGACATTATCATTTCATGTACATGTATTACCGTTACAGAGATATTGTTACACATGACACAATTATTTTATATTCAAGTACCACTGATACACATATATGCTATTCCACTAGATATCGTTATTTCATATATTTGTGTCATTGCTATAAGGATACTTTGTACACAGTTATTTCATGTTTTCATATCACTATTATATAGATTCACTTATATACATACGTTGATCGTTTCTGTATCCCTGTTGCATGGATCACTGTTCCTATTAAATGGATATTCCTGTATTCCCATTGCATGATTGTTTCTCGTAACTGATATTACCATATATTGTTACTGAACATGTTAGCTATTGATATCCAATGTGTGGTAGAGACTGCCTCTTAAATCTCACATCTCCTGTTTTCTATTTCCTATTATCTTGTTTAATGATATCAATATAGCTCATGTTCAATTATAGTGTTACACATATCATGCATTGTTATTGTTCCTGATATACTGTGTGCTTTAAATATAATAATATAACATGAGAATGGGAGAGACTTGACAGTTGACTAGATCTTATCGGGTGGATGTCTGAATCCATTATAGTCTCACTGCAGGGACGGGGTAGTGTTGGCTACCGTCTGTTGTAACTCATTGAGCTCCTATTTCCTATTTCTTATTACAGCCTTAGCGAGCTGGCCCTGATCTCAGCAGCCAGGGGTCTGTTTCAGATTGTGATCTCGGGTGTGCACGGGGTACACCTGATTAGAACTCCTTGACCATTGAATTTTTAATTAAGATAATAAAATAATATAAACAATTATGACATCAGGAGCACTTATTATTTGGTCACTCTTTTGTCCAAAAATGGTACCTGTATGCCATGTTCAGATGAGTTCGGCTAGAGTATGGGCTCTGGTATGAACTGCCAGTGGTATAGAACACTGAAAGAAATTGATTATAATATCAGGCGATACTGATTGTTATTATTGTATAAAATAACATGACTTACTCGATACATATATGTTATTGTCCATTTATACTTGTTACAGTGGCTGATATCTTATCTATCACGGTGTTACATGTATATCTTGCACTTCATGGGGAGATACACTATTCATGTACATGTATACTCTGCATTTCATATATTCCTTATTCTATATATTCTCTTTAGATACATTGTTGATGTATAACCACAACACATATTATGATTGTTTTGCGTACTTTATGTATACAAATTCATATTAATCATTATATCATCATGCTACTATTTCTATTAGAATAAATTAATAAGAAATAATTAAGACTTGATATATCTTAATTAAAGAAATTGATATTGTTAGTGTATAACTAAATAATAAATTTTATTACTCATATTCATAATAATAACATGTTATTGGTATAATAATATAAAGTTAGTTGATATATATATATATATATATATATATATATATATATATATATATATATATATATATATATATATATATATATATATATATATATATATATATAACTCTTCCTAATTATCATTATTATGGTTTATAATCATGTATTATATAGTATTATAGAGGTAACATTGTTATAACATGCTAGGTATTGATATTATTATAGTACTGATAAGTAACACTGTTATAACATGTTAGGTATCAATGATGTTATAGTATTGATAGCATGCTTATAATATTAATATACTGATTGTTAGAATATTTATATTGTATTACTGTTACTTTGACATGTATTATATATTATCATGATTGTACTATTATGTTATATATTATTACTTTCTTCATTTTATCACTCATTAGGTTGCTTTCTGATGACCCTGCGTTTGCATGCCCAGATTGGAGCTCAGAGATTTCATAGCACCTGATATTTCTTCAGATATTATCTTGAGACCTCCACCCTTTTCGATTCTTAAGTATCTTTATTATTTGTTTCTATTTTTCTATTTATCTCTATTTCTATATCTATTATGACCACTAACCCTTTTGCAGGTATTCTTGTACTTATTTAATGTTGGAATAATTCTGTATATTGTATTTATTCCATGTACTAAGGCTTAGCATACATATATGAGAGTGTATTCGTCCTGCGTATGTATGTCATCGTATCTTCCATGTATCCGCAGGAATGGGGCATTGCACACCATCACCTTCGGAGATAATTACAAGGGCAAAATCATTGGTATAGGTAATATCAAAATTAGTACATCTCTTTTAATATAAAATATTGCTTTAGTATATGGTCTCAAATATAATTTATTAAGTATTAGTTAATTATGTGACAAAAGCTTGTAATGATGAATTAGTCAAGGGTTATTTTTGATGATTCTACTTGTAATATAGTTGATAAGAAAAATAATTCTTGTTTGCTTTCGATTATCGTGAAAACAAATTATTGATATGATGAACTAAGATTGTAATGTTACTTGTTTATTTGCAATTAATAAAGATTCATAATTATAACATAGAAGATTAGTCATGTTTCTTTTGATCATTTATCCCGTATTAGTTCTAAAGAGGCGGTGAAGGGTATTCTTAAGTTGAGATTTGAAAAGGATCAAATTTGTGATACGTGTCAATTTGGGAAAAATCAAGTCCTATTTCAAGTCCATTAAGGATATTATGACATCACATCTATTAGAATTGATACACATGAATTTGTTTGATCTGATCAAAACTAAGAGTTTAAGTGAAAATCGTTTTGTTTTCATTCTTGTTGATGATTTTTCAAGATTTAATTGGGTTTTCTTTTCGGAACACAAAGATAAAGCTTTCTCGTATTTTAATGTTTTTCGAAAGAGTATTGGAAAAGAAAAAAATTTTGATTTTGCGTATTTGAAGTGATAGAGGTGGTGAGTTTGTCAACCACTCTTTTATTACTTATTGTAAAGAAAATAGAATTAAACATGACATTTCATGTTTTAGAACTCTACAATAAAATGGAGTCATCGAAAAGAAACTCTCCAAGAGATGGTTAGGACTATGATTAGTCAATACGGACTTGATCGGTTGCTGATATTGCACATTCATTGTCACATTCTCATGCTTATTATATAATAAACTCTATTTTTAATCCTAATTATTGTCTAATTTATATGCATGCCTATTGCTAAAGGGAAGGAAAGAGAAACGAGCCCAAAAGCCCATCAAAATTTTGATTTAATTCAGAATTAATTTAAAATCATAAAATCAGGGCAGATCAAGGCAAATCAGAGAGGATAAAATTGGTTAAACATCGGTTAGAACAAATCTCTACAAATCATTCGGTTAAAGCCAAAGATCAAAGGTAGTTTCATCAAATCCAGGATCCAAAACTGCAAATCTAGAAGGAGATAACATCATATCACGAAACCAGGAAGCGCCACCCCCCAGGTGTGGTCATTTGGCCACACTTTTACTGCGAAAATGTGACAAAAGCTGCGTTTTCGCGACTTTGTTGAAGCCGTTAGGGAGCGTTTGCTCCCCTATCTTCGTACACTCTCCTCTATTGGGTTTTTGCCTATAAATACTAGGTTTTTGAAGACTACGGGAGCGACCAAGCAGAAATAAATTTTAGGCCAGTTTTTCATTCTTTTTAGTGTAGGTTTTTTATTTTTTCTTTTTTGTAATTTTTACTTTTCTTTATATAACTGAGAGGAGAGACGAGTTTCATGGAGGAATGAGAGCAAGCTTGTACTGAGGGTGACACCGGTGTAAGTAAGTCTTTTCTTTCATTGTTATTTGAATTGAATCAAAGTTTTTTTTCTTTTTTTCTCTTGTTTTCATTTACTCTCCTCTGATGTGTTGCAATCCAAGTGAATACGATAGCCTTGAGACTGCTTCGTCATTGCCAGTGCCCTTGATGGCCTATGGTGATGAACAACCATTCTTTTATTAGTTTAGCTTACCCTTTTATTCTTAGTATAGATCGAGAATGGGAAAGATCCTACACGCCATGCTTGATCGCCTTCAAAGACTAGGTAAGTCGTAGCTACGGATCCAAGGTATATGAGCACTGAAGAGGTAAGTAATTTATAGTTTCTTTTCTTTAATTTTTAGTTTAGATCACCAACTCCACAATCTCTCAACTCTTTTATCACTTTTTTTTAATTTCTTTGTATAAATCCATTTTCTATTTTTTCACTTTGTCAATCTACCACTTTCTTCCTAACTTAACTTTAACCTATTTTCCTTTTCTTTTAGGCTGTTTGGTTGCAAGGAAGTAGACGGAAGTAAGGAAATATGGAAGTATAATTGCCACTTTCCTATCTATCCAAACACCGAAAAGGAAAATAAGAAAACCCTTTTTCTTTTTCTCTTTCTCTTTTACACAATCATTTCCTCACTTCTAGAGTGTTACAGTTAATTTTGTAGTCATGTAAATCTCATTTGTAATAAGTTGCAGCGCAAGAAAGTTAATTTTTTGATCATGTAAATCTCACTTGCATTCTAATTATAGTCCATTTTTTATTTTTCTTAATTAATTTTTATTTTAATATTATTTTACGGTCAACTTTGTGGTCAATTTTTCCACTTTCAGTTTCACATTACCATCCAAACACTAGAAAAGGCAAAATATTTTTAAATCACACTTCTCAACAACATCCAAACGCCGAAAAACTTACTAACCAATTCCCAAGTTCTAAAGGGAATTATTATCACTTTCTCAATTCCTCACTTCCTCACTTCCACCCTTAACCAAACAGGCCCTTAAAGAACTAAAAGTAGATCTTTAACCATTGAATGTAACTTAAGAGAACTTATTAAAAAAGCTTTCATCGCTAGTCCCTCCTTGTGGATCACGACCCGCATAGCCATTTGCTATTGTGGTAGTATTGAGTACTTGCACTACCTATTCTTAAGTTCTAAAATTTTGTATTTTTGTTTATAGGTTCCAACTCAATCAAATTTTTGGCACCGTTGCCGAGGAGAGACGGTAAGTAATTCTCTTTTTAAGTTTACACTTTTAGTTAACCTTCTTTTTTGTTCTTGGTGTACAGGTTTAACAGCAAGAAATTTTTGCTGCAGTGGACATATAAATGGCCTTGGACTCTGCTCATGAAAGCAGAGCCCAGAAGCCCTCAGATTTGCTACATTTTTGTGGCAATCTGAGTGAATTACTAACCTGTATTTTTTGCTGGTTGGCTGAATTGTAAAGTTTAATATCTGTAACTATTTATTTTCTTGTTTGACTCATTTCTAACACAACAGTAAAAGGTTGATTGTAAATGCTAAAAATAATTTAGACTTTGCATTTAGGCACGTGTCTATTTCGTTACATTTTCTATTTACTAATGAAGAGTGCTGGAGCCAAAGTATGTATACATAGCATGTAGTATAAGAACACTTTTGAATTGTTTACATTGCTTGAGTGTTGCTTTTCATGTACACATTGCACTAAATTGATTTAAGGCTTGTCCTATAAACAAGATAAGGTGGGAAAGTCATTATCCTCCCTTAGCCCACAAACAATCTCCTCACTCACTAACCCAAGCCTAACTAAAACTGAGTAAATGTTGGCCCTAGGGACATCTCAGACTCAAATAGGAGACTGACCTAAGGGGGAAGTTGATTTGAATTTAACTCTTGCCAAATCGGTGTCTAAAGTTGGGGATTGAGGGGCGAAACCTCGAAGGCTGGTGGTTTGGCATAATTAGCTTGTTGTTTTACACACGGATACCTCCCACCAATCTTGCCCCTACCTGGCCGATTAACTTGTGGTCAGATTCGGCAATATACCCCACGTGGACAGTCTAACCAGTTAGGAGTCGTCTAGGTCTAAGGTCTACCCTAACTTAGTTTAGAATTTTTTTCTTTTTATTTGTTTGCTTATTTTCTTTATTTGTGTTTGACATTTCTTGTGTGATATGACTTATAACAACAATTTTTCTAATTTTAATGGTAATCCATGTTACACCTCGGCCTCTTTTTCGGATATTACCTACCGACATATAATAACTTTAACCAATTTAGTGTGCCGGATTGGTCTAATCCGAATCAATACAACCCATGCCCCCAATCTTATGACCATAATTTTCAAAATAATTTCAACTCTTCACAGAGTCAATGAGGATTCACCTCTCCCGAGTCTAATTTTCAACCAGCTTGTCCTCCTTATCTACCTTGTCCACAATTTTTACAATATTCATTCCCCGATTTTGCTTCCTATACTCCTTTTCTAGACCAACCCATTGAAGAAAAATCCGAGCTAAATAAGAGTATAGAAGCCATGCAGGAGGCCGAACAAAAATTTCAGGCCTCCCCAATTACACAACATTTTCAAGATTCATACTCAGTTCCACCAGTTCAAAATAGAAAACCATCAATCTTGAAAATGAGTATGCGTGACTCCAAGCAACAATCACAAATTTCACTACAAATTTCAAAACAAAACTTTCTTTTCAAGTCCAATGAACCAATCGACTATGAGAAGCTGCTTGAAGCCATGACTCAGGCTCAAATCACTCATAATCATGACATAGATATAATGGTCAAAACTATCCATTCTCACCCTTTGACCATTCCTGCTATCACTAACCATTCTATTAGAGCCAAAGAATCATGTAGTTTTGAAAAATAAGATTCCATTTCAGCACACCCATTTGAACTTGCCCAGACTCTAAATTTTGAAAACCACATTGACATTTTGACAAGTTATCTCTTTCCTGAAATTGAACTTGAGAATAAATATGATCCTGAACCTTAACTTAGAATTCAATTCTACTTTCTGATTTAATAATGACTCCAGTGTCTTCACCTGATTTCAATCTTTTTCCTGAGTCAACAGTGGATCCTGTGCCAATTCATCATGAAATTGAATCGCCAATCTTTTATGATTATCATGTTTAACTTGACTAATTTCAAACTTTTGAAAGTCGCATTGACAAATTGTCAAGTTCTTATTTTTATGAAATTGAACTCAATGGGAAATGTGACCTAGATTCTCAGATTTGTGATCCAGTTCAAATTCTTGAATCAATATTGACTCTTGTTTTGTTACCCAACTTGAGAAATAATTTAGAGTCAGTTTTGATTCCTATACCTGACATTCTTGAACTTGAATCACCAATATTAAGTCACATTTTGTTGTTAGAAAATGAATGTGGACTTGAGTTTCAACTTCTTGATTTTGACCCACTTCCTGAACCAATATCAACTCCTGAACCTTTACTTGACTTAAGTTACTTTCCTGAGTCGGTATTAGTTCCTGTACTTCCTAAGTCCAAGTCAACTATTCCATCTTTTCAAACTCCATTTTGGGACAAGGGTGTTGATAAAATTGACTCTGAAATTATTTGTGAAATTTGAAAATTATATGGGGTAAAATTCTTAATAAAAATCATTCATGTATACATCATTTTAGTGGGTTATATTAGAGAGGTTTCTTGAAGGTTCCTTCGAACTCCATGCAAATTAGATTGGGCCGCATTTCGTGGACCAATCAGACCACCACCGGAACCACCACCATAAGGTAATATTTTCCTTTCATTTCTTCTTTTTCATACATCTATGCATTAATTCATACATTGAGGATAATACATGAGATAGGTATGGGGGAGGGTTCTAACATAATCTAGGTTTTCTTTTTATTATAAAAAATAGAGAATTTTTTTATTATTAACATTTTCTTTACTTTTTAAAATTTTTTGAAAATAGAAATACTATTTTGACATATTTTTTTGTAAGAAATTAAGTCAATTTTAAGGAATAGGAGAATCATAATTAGAATTTCTTATACTTGTTCAAAATAAGATTATTGTTTAATTTCTAAGGTTAGAAAAAAGATTTGGAAAAGTAATTTAGTCTTGATTTTTATCTTGATGATATATGCATGCTTTATACACTAACACACTTAGGGCTCAAAAATAAAGATTCTTATGTCTTATAAAAAAAAAAGAAAAAGAAAAAAATATATATAAATCTTCTGATTAAGTTGGGTATTTGTGCCTCATAAAGCATAAATATTCACGCCTAAAAGCGGTGCATATAATAAAATCCTTAGTTTTGTGGCCTTATTTGCTCGAGTTCCTTGGGGTATTTTCTTACCTGGTGCCCTAAGACCATTTGGTTTGAGAGTCATAGATTAAAGGCTCGTTCATGGGCAGATTAGAAAGCCTAATAGAACTAAGGAATAATACCACAAAAAATAAAAAATTAATAATAAATAAATAAGGCATAAGAGTTAGAGTTAAAGAACCCTTAGTCAAAATTTCACAGTCACGAAGGTGCATATGACTTAAGGTAAAGTAATAAACTAGATGAGAAGTAAAATTTGACTCCTTATTTTGATTGATAATAAATTTTTGAACAGAGACTAAGTTTAGGAATGAAATTTTCAGTTTTCTATAACTTATAAATTACTTAGTTCTTACAATAATATTTCAAATATTTTTCTCTTTCAAAATGTGTTTTCAAAATACTAACATTTTTCTCTTTCTTTAAAGATTTTGTGAGTGTAATCTACTGAAAATCCTCACGAGACAAAACTCATCCTCTAGGAGAAACCTAGAGGTTTAACGACTTGTTGCACATGCTCAGTGCAATCGCGCAATTTGCGAAAGTGGTCTAATAATTTTGATTTATTTTTATTGTTTTACTCGAGGACGAGCAAAAGATAGGTATGTGGGTGTGATCGGGTTGCTGATATTGCACATTCATTGTCACATTCTCATGCTTATCATATAATAAACTCTGCTTTTAATCCTGATTATTGTAAAATTTATATGCAGGCCCATTGCCAAAGGGAAGGAAAGAGAAATGAGCCCAAAAGCCCATCAAAATTCTGATTTAATTCAAAATTAGAAAATCAGGACAGACCAAGGTGAATCAGAAAGGATAAAATGGTTGAACATCGGTTAGAACAAAACTCTACAAATCGATCGATTAAAGCCAAATATCAAAGGTAGTTTCATCAAATCTAGGACCAAAAACTGCAAATCCAGAAAGAGATAACATCATATCATGAAACTATAAAGCGCCACCCCTCGGGTTTGGCCCTGTGGCAACACGTTTGCCACGAAAACGCGACAAAAGTCGCGTTTTCGTGACTTTGTTGAAGCCATTAGGGGAGCGTTTGCTCCCCCTATCTTCGTACGCTCTCCTCTATTGGGTTTTGGCTATAAATACTGGGTTTTCGAAGACTACAGGGAGCGACCAAGCAGAAATAGATTTTAGGCCAGTTTTTCATTCTTTTTAGTATAGGTTTTTTATTTTTTTATGTAATTTTTTCTTTTCTTTATGTAACTAAGAGGAGAGACGAGTTTCATGGAGGAATGAGAGCAATTTTGTACTGTGGGTGACACCGGTGTAAGTAAGTCTTTTCTTCCATTGTTATTTGATTTGAATTGAAGTTTCTTTTCCTTCTTTTCTCTTGTTTTCATTTACTCTCCTCTGATGTGTTGCAATCCAAGTGAATACGATAGCCTCGAGACTGTTTCACCGTTGCAAGTGCCCTTGATGGCCTATGGTGATGAACAACCATTCTTTTATTAGTTTGCTTGCCCTTTTAGTCTTAGTATAGATCGAGAATAGAGAAGATCTTATATGCCACGCTTAATCGCCTTCAAAGACTAGGTACGTTGTAGCTACAGATCCAAGGTATATGAGCACTGAAGAGGTAAGTAATTTTTAGTTTAGATCACCAACCCCACAATCTCCCAACTCTTTTATCACCTTTTTTAATTACTTTTTATTAATCCATTTTCTATTTTTTTCATCTTCTTAATTTATCACTTTCTTCCTAACTTAACTTTAACCTATTTTTCTTTTCTTTTAAAGAACTAAAAGAAGATCTTTAACCATAGAATGTAACCTAAGAGAACTTCCATCGCTAGTCCCTCCTTGTGGATTACGACCCGCATAATCACTTACTATTGTGGTAGTATTGAGTACTTGCACTACCTATTCTTAAGTTCTAAAATTCTGTATTTTTGTGTGTAGGTTCCAACTCAATCAGGAATCTATCAATATTTATGAGCCGAGGCCGTAAAACATCAGATTACAGTATAAATAGAGTTCATTTTCACAAAAATTTGAACAAAATCAGTTTGAGATTTATCATTTGAGAAAATCAAATGTTTCAAATTTTAAAGTTTTTGAGTGTAAATGTTTTATTTTAAATACCAAAAATTATTTAGAAAAGTTTGATGCTAAATCTTATGAAGGAATTTTTGTATGTTATTCCAACACTAGTAAAGCTTATAAAGTTTTCAATAGATCAACTTTGACTATTGAGAAATCTATGCATTTTAAGTTTGAGGAATTTAACCCTCTTGTGAAAAATATTGTAGATTGTCAAATTGATTCTTTAGGAGAAGATATGGAGAATATGTCAACGAAGCACTCACCGGATTAAGAATAAAAACCAAGAGAAGATCCAATTAGTGAAGTTCAAGAAGTGCAAGAAGAAATTCAACCAACTTAACTACTTCCGAAGGATTGAAGATACGCTACAAGTCATCTTAAAAATCTCATCATATGTGATGTATCAAAGGGAGTAACTACTAGATCCAAATTTCATAATATTTGTGGACATTATGCTTTCATTTCACACATTAAACCCAAGAATATTCTCAAGGCCGAGGGTGACTCATATTAGTTACTTCCCATGCAATAGGAGCTCAAATAATTTGAGTGTAACCAAGTTTGAAAACTTATTCCTAGACCCCATGATAGACAACCATTATTACTAAATGAGTCTTTAGAAACAAATTGACTGAGTGGGGTAATATAGTTAGAAAGAAGGCTAGAGTAGTGCCCAAAGTTACAATCAAATCGAGAAATCAATTTTGAGGAAACCTTTGTACCGGTGGCACGACCTGAAGCCATACAATAACCCATGCTTTTATCTCATTTAAAGATTTCAAGTTGTATCAAATGGATGTTAAAATTTTTCCGTAATGGTTGCATTGATGAGGAGGTATATGTTGAACAACCCCTCAGGCTTGTTGATCCTACGCATTCCAATCATATATTTAAGATAGAAAAGGTTTTATATGGTTTGAAACAAGCTCCAAGAGTTTGATATGAAAGGCTTAATAGTTTTTTTAAATAAAGATTTTGTTAAAGGTAAAGTAGATACTACATTGTTTACCAAGCATGTTGATAATCATATTTTAATTATGCAAATTTATGTTTTATATTAATGATATTATTTTTGGTTCTACTAATGAAAATCTATATAAAGAGTTTGAGTTATGTGTGAAGGAAGAATTTGAAATGAGTCTGATGGGTGAGCACAACTACTTTCTTGGGCTCTAAATCAAGTAAAGTAGTGATGAAATCTTTGTGAACCAAGCCAAATATACTAAAGAGTTAAATCAAAAAATTTGGGCTAGAAAACGCGGAGATTAGCAAGAATCCAATGGCTACAACAATCAAGCTTGATAAGAACGAACAAGGTAAAAGTGTTGACATTAAATTATATTATAGTATGATTAATAGTTAGTTATATTTGACGGTGAGTAGACTGGACATTAGTTTAGTGTTTGTGCTAGATTCTAATCGTGCCCTAAATAATCTCATTTGAGTAGAGTAAAATGCATTATCAAATATCTTAATGACACTATTGGTATTGGCTTGTGGTATCTGAAGAACAGACAATTTAACATGATGAATTATTCGGATGCCGACTATACTGGTTGTAGAGTGGATAGGAAGAGCACTAGTGAAAGTTATCAATTTCTAAAAAATTGTTCTATTTCGTGGTCTTCTAAGAACTAAAATTTCATGGCCATCTCAACCGTCAAGGCGGAGTATGTTGTTGTCGGGGCTTGCTGTGCACAAGTCCTTTGGATGAAACATGCTCTCATTGATAATGATTTGAATTATGATCATATGAAGATTTATTGTGATAATACTAGGACTATTCATATGATAAAAATGCAAATCAACATAATAAGATGAAGTATATAGAGATTCGGTATCACTTTCTTAGATATCATTATGAGAAAGGAGATATTAAAATCGATTATATTTCTACCAATTTATAATTGACCGTTATTTTTACAAAACTTCATACTTACAATAGATTTTCCTTTATTTGTAGTGAATTGAATGTTTGCATGATAGAAATTTGATTTTTATGTCTGGAATTCAATTGGTATCAATTTCAGTTGGTATTTTTATTAGTTTTTAAAATTACTTCATCTCATTTTTTATCTACGACATAAAGGGGGAGAAGAAATTTTGAGTTATTTTGTTTTGTGTTATTTTAAACTACTTACATTCTCTTGTTTCATGCAATATTTAGCTAGTTATTGTTATTTTCTATTGCATATGATTTTGATGGATGGTGGAATGGATGGATGGATGGCTGCTTATACATATTGCTTAATCAAACTGATATTATTAATATGCATGTGACTTGCTTATCTTTTGTTATATATACATATATATATATATATATATATATATATATATATATATATATATATATATATATATATATATATATATATATATTATATATATATATATATATAAGTCATGTTGAACTTGATTTATATAAGAATATTTTCAGGGGGATTTTTTCAAAGCTCTTTATTTTTTATAAAATAACTAATACGTTATGTTATCATTAAAAAGAGGGAAATTGTTGGCCCAATGGTACAATCACCTCTTTGTTTTAATGATTCTAAACTCATGTGGTTAAGTGTTACTAATCAAGATCAAGTGTTTTTAAGTTTATAGGTTTCAAGAGTTAGGTGTTTAGCTTCATTCTTCTTTCTAAAGAAGGCATTGAGACACTCAAGTTGATTCCAGCATGGGACTAAAGCTCGAAACGTCAAAACTTGAATTATGGAGAAGCCCACTTGAATAGGACTTGAAGATAGTACAAATCCTTGTAAGAATTTAGAATGTTTAAATTTAGGGTATTCGATTAGATGCTCAAGAATTTCACACACACAAAAAGATTTTTCAAAATATAATTTTTATAGTTTTCATGATTTAGTTTTTGATAGACAATATATCTTCAATTAAATTTTTATCTGTTTTCATAATTTAATCCCACTCAAAGTATTTCAATATCTATATATAGTTTTATAAAAATATCAAAAGATTTACCAACAATTTTCAAAAACAAAGAGTTTAACATTTTTGGGCTACGCCGGTGGACCACCCGATAGACCGCATTTTGTGCAGAGTATTTCTGTGCTCTAGATGGTTAACTGTATATGCACAAAACATGCACAAAGCCTAAGCTCAGGGACCGATCGATCGCCTGGTCCATCAGTGGTCCCAACTCTATCAGGGCAATCTCTGGTCCATCGATCGTGCGGCCGACCGCCTGGCCTGTACTGACTTTGAGCTAAGTTTGGCTCTCTGGACGATCGACCGCTTGGTTAATCGTCTGCAATAGCTAACTTCTGTTAGCCATGCCGGTAGACCTCCTGACGTGCAAAAATGACAGCAGCCTTTTTAAAACGGCCATATTTGAATTTAAATTGTTTTATTTTATACCCAAACAGATATATTTTTCTTTTTCAGGGTTTTATCAGGTGTTTAATAACTAGATTAACTCTCTAATGATATTCTCCCTCTTTCTATTCTTTGTAGAGAGTTTCAATTAAGAAAAATTCCTAGAAAATTGTTTGAAACATTTAAGAAAAATTCAAGTTTCAAGTTTTTAAAAGAGCTTTCATTTTCTACTCATTTTGTGCAAGTTTTCAGCTTTCAAAGTTCAATTTGTTACTGATTTTCTCTCACAAACTTATTGAGCCCCAAATCTACAATCTATACTATATGAAGTTGTATTTAAGAGAGTTTGTGATCTTGAGGTCCCCAAATGATTGTATTCTTCATTTTCTTTGAGAGCTCCTCTTGGGTAGAGGATTGAAGGTTGGAGCTTAGGCTTCGGGTCTTGTGGATTCTATTGTAGTTGAGTTCTAATGGAGATAGTGAAAATTCTTCATTGTAGTAAAGGCGAGGATGTAGAGCAAGTTGCTCTAAGCTCGAAACAGATATTTTGTGTTTGCGATTGCTACTCTCTCTTACTTATTCCAATTACTTTTGTTTGTTTATAATTGCCTCATATTTATTCACTTGATACTTATTACTCTATTCTTCTTGCTATTATTTTATTGGTTGTATTCATTCAATTAAGAATTGATTTGAACGCCTCAACTCTTCTTTAAGAGGAATTTTGAGGAGAAGTTCAGAGCTCTTAAACGGAGTATCTGTCTTCACTTCTTGGTTTTAATTTGCTGAGTAGTTATAAATTTAATTGTTGTATTTTTCGCACTTAATTAGCACATTACCTATTCACGCCCTTATAGGTGATTTCTAGAGAGAGCTGTAAAGTAAAGGAGAAAAAGAGAGAAAGAGAGAGCTTTAAAAGAGGGGAATAGGAGAGAGAGATATTTAGAGAGAGGGAGAGAGGGTATAACCTCACCTCATCACCGCATAACAACAACAATAATAATAAAGATAAAAATATATATATCATTAGAATGCACATGTATATTGTATTACATACAAATATAAATACCCACTTATAAATATTCATATACTTATAGATATAAATACACACATGAAAATATATTTATTTGTTTCAAATCATTCTTTTTACTTAAAATATTTTCTCAAAACAATAATTTATCAACATTATAAATAATTTATTACCGCACAATAAATCAAATTATTGGTATAATCAAGTATTAGCAGATAGGGATATCATCGTTTTGTAATCTAGGGTTTAAAAGTGAGAGGAGATAGGTGGAGAACTATTTGGAGGTAAAGACATAGATCGAAAAAGAGATAGAATGATCGAGTATACAGAGCCATGGATACCTCTTTTGAGATCTGATAGATTTGAATGGGCTGACGCATAAGGGCGCCATGCCCAAGCCTAAGTCCAATCAATAATTGGGTTTAGCCCAAAAGGCTAGTCTATTTCTAATTTGAATTGATTTGGTAAAGCATCCAATATAGGCCACTAGATTAGCCAATGGATGAGATCTATTTAGAGATATCTCTCAAGTTACTCCTAAATCTCCGAAGACTAGAGTTTGCCTCGTCTATGAAAAGAGGCCAAGCCCTCCTCTCTTTCTACACTAGATGCAAACAAGAGATTTGCAATTTCTTCTCTCCTTCAGGCCTCCAACAATGATTGCTTATTCCACTTAGATCGTGAATCATGATGAAGGATTCTCGCAGAATTCATTATAGTTCCTTCCACTGTCAATAGGAAGATCACTCTTTTGAAGAGAAACTCTTTGCATCAAAGAGATACGGTTCCACTATGGTATTTATACAGTTTATGTAAACACGTATGTAGATACCTCAAATTATTACAAGATCAAACCTAGAAAAGTGCTCGACATCAATGGCTGATAGATTCACCTTGGGAAAAGGTAATTGACATCAATTTATGAGTTTATTCTTTGGTGAGATGAGTGCTCAATGTTTATACTTGTATTGAGATAGAGGGTTGGAGTGTGTCATTACTCTCTTATCTCCATACGTAGTCCTGTCAATAGGTTGGTGCTGGACCCGTGCCGACCCGTACCAAACCCGATTAGATAGGTCTGGTAACCAGTTCTATACCGGCAGACTCGAACGAGATCCGAACCCATTTACCCTATTAGTCAATAGGTCAGGTCTGATTTTACTTGAACATACCCAATTAGAACCCATTTAATTAGTAACCCTAACCCTCTCACTTACTCTCTCCCTCTCTTGGCCTCTCCCTCTCTTCGCTTTGAAACCCTAACATACAACAACTTGATCTTGTTGATGTATTTTTGCACAGTCTCATTCGAGAACTTCTTCTCTTATGTTGTACGACGACTTCCTCTTCATATTTTGGCGATTTTACAGTCGATCTTTTGTAGCCACTGCTCTTTCGAATGAAGAGGGAAATGATGGGGACCTTCTCTACTTTAAATTTTATGAAGAAATTTTGTTCTGGCTTTGGTTTTGATGTTGTTTAGGGGATGTTGTTGCGACATTGGGTCAGCCTGAATAGATTTGGGTTTCTAGAGGCCGAGCATGAAGATGCAAAACTTGGTGGCAGATTTGAGGATAAAGTCCGGGAACTGACTACTTTTAGGATCAAAATCTGAGATTGTGGTGATCAGGCTGTCGGAAGGTTGGAGAGGGAGGAGCTGCCCCTTGAAGAAGACATTGTTGGAGCGGAAGAGCGAAATGCTCAGGACTATGATGCTGAGGACGATGATGAAGAAGAAGATGGCATGGTGGAAGTTGAGCTCTCCTTGGTTCTCCTCCACCTCATCACTAGATTCCTCTGAGGTGGAGTCAGCTTTATCACAGGGCATGTTTTGAATGGCAAACTCAAGGTTCAAGAAGGTGGTGAGGTAATCAGATGGGTCGAATAATCGGGTTTGGACTGGTACCTTTAATGGTATAGAAATAGTTGTTTTGAACCCGAGGGTAATTGGATAGGGTGTGATACCTATAATGATAATCGGGTGCAGGTCTGGTAACTATCATAGCCGACCCGTCGACAGGCCTATCTATGCGTTATTAAAATATCTCTCTTTTGATATTTTCTCATGAATGTAGGTCAAGTTTGGCCGAATCACATAAATATTATGTCTTTTTACTTATCTTCTGTATCTTGCAAAAATCTTATAAAGCTCAATATCCAATGAAAAGCAAAGCTCAATATCCAATGAAAACCTAGAGGGTCTCACTTTCGCTCAGTACATAAAACTCCATCCACGATCATAAAAGATAACTCCTTGGAAACAACCTTTGAAGTCATTTTATATGACTACTCAAAACAATCCTAAAGTTTTCTTAAATGACATATAATGCATATAATTAATCATAAAAAACAGTAGTCTTGAAGAAGAGTCTCGAAGAAGATTCACTCGTAAGCAATACTGTTGTGATGTTAAAATAACATGCTACTATTTGCAGCTAATTAAACATGTGATGCCAACTTCAACTAAATGACAAATCAAACCATGATGTGTTATTATCAACTTTAACTAAGAAGATATTAACAACTATACAAATAAAGTCTCATACATCACTAATCTTCACGAGCATGGATAGGTTATGTAAAGATAAAGACAAAAGTACTACCCGTTTCGTTTTTAATGATGTTAAATTTTTAACATAATGGTTCTAAGGCTTTGTTTGGTTTGTCGTAATTGACCATGATTTGTAAGTCATAATTGGTAAACTCTGTTTCAGTTGTAAATGAGTTACATGCATGTATGTTTTGCGGTATTTCGTTGGTAATATAAAGTTGTAAGTAAAAATGTGCATTGTGTTTTATGGTGTTTGGTTGTCATAATGTGCAAGACGTCAGTGAAAAAGTTAAAGTACAAAATTAACTATTTGGTGATTTAAAAAAAATTCAAATATTGCAAATAATTATTAAAAATACCAAATATTAAAAAATAATATTAATATAAAAAATAATACAAATTATATGACCACAAAATTAAATATTAGTGGGTTGTAAGTTAGTGATAATTGGGTTGTAAGTGAGTGGTAGTTGGGTTGCGTAAGTCTTTTACGAATTACAATCCAAACAAACACCATAATTGCAATTGGTTGTAAGATATTTACGAATTACAGCTTTTTATGGCTTTTTAAGCGAAACAAACATCCCCAAGAGAATTGAATTATGAAAAAAATGCAAATTCAAGATTAGAATACACCCTTCTATTCAAAAGGGAAAAGGGAAAAATCTGTAAGAAGATAAGATAATCAATATTAATACTAAAGATATATTATTTTATGTATGAATTCATATCTTAGATTTTATCTAATACCGAAGTCACTTGACTATGATCGGATCCACATCATCTATACATCTCTCTCTGCAAAAATAATATCGCAATTGATTGACCAATTTAAAGAAATTTCTCGTGCAACACGCTCCTCCAATAAGTAATCTCCCTCCTTTATTTTTTTTTCCTTTTGATACATAACAACTTTCAATGCCATCACGTTACCAAAACCCACCAAAACAACTCTCTATGAAGGAGACAATATTCGTCGTTCAAACATTACCAAACAAATCTAAAACGTCGACTTATTAATAAACGTATAGAAACTTTCGGAGATGGACTGAGAATCCGCCCCTCACCGCAAAATCCTTGTCCAGATACGACAGCGTTTCTCCTCTGTCCCAACTATCCATCCACATGCATGTTGCCGAACCGATCTGCTGCACAACATGAAGTACGATTCCTCTTATAGTTCCCAATAACAAGGGGACACGTGTGGGATGGACGTTTCCTCCCCAGTCTCTTTCTCCGTGGATAAATCTTTTGCACATGACTTCAGAAAATGCATTTATGATAATGATAATGAAGATAAGTTTCAGTCATGATGGTAACACTTGATAAGTACGAGTTGAGGGGTAATGAGTGGTTTAATAATTTATACCAAATACGTGAGAAGTGTGTAACACATAGAGGGGAGGTGAATAGGTGACTAGCTAATCTAATGGTCAATTAATGTGGAATTAAAAACTTATTAATGTAAACTAAAACTTCTTAAAATAAACACAAAGTATAACACAAGAGTGTAGCCGGATTCCCCGAGAAGGGCTCTGGACTAACTCCTCAAGATTCCTCTAAATAAGAGTTGAGGTGTCGCGTTGACTCTCTTGGTTGAATACAAGTGTTAGCAAATAATCCCCAAGCATATAACAATAAGCACACAATATATCAAGCAATAAAGATAAAGACAATATTAGCATGCAAGATATAAAGACAAGAGATAGAGAGAGAGGAATCGCAAACACGGGAGATTTGTTTCGAGATTCGAGCACACTTGCTCTACGTCCCCGCCTTCAACACTATGAAGGATTTCCACTAAAATTGATCCCACCGGATCACTTGGTGCCGCAACACCTACAAGCTCTTTGGACTCTCTAGTCCCTCTCTTGTTCTCGCAAGAACACACCGCAAGCCCACTAGCTCGCCAAGGCCGCACCTCAAACAAAGAGTTCACACACGAACTCGAAACACCGCGAACCCGCAAGTCCGCCTCCTCAAAGTACAAAATAGAACTTTGGTGATCACAATACTTTGATCACCTAAAATTCTCTCACAACAAAGATCCCTATAGGTAGATATAACAATGGATAGCTCAAGTATTTGTGTGAGAAAACAAGGATTGAATCTATGGTGAAAAACACAAAAAATCACTTTTGAAACCCTCTTGATAAACTCTTTTTGATTTGGAAATATTGGCTCTAAAACTTGTGGATATAACCACTGAAATGAGTAGGAAAAACTAGCCCAAAAACTTCTTCAAAATCTCCTTAAAAACAGTCCACCAAAGCCCCCCTTTTATAGGCTAGAAAAACTAGCCGTTTGGGCAAATTTACAGCCCAGACAGCTGTCGGTCGACCGGCCCGGTCGACCGTGACTTGGAACAGAAAGCAGAACTCTCTGTCGGTCGACCGCCCGGTCGACCGGGGCCATTTCTAGAGAGCAGAGCTCTCTGGACGGTCGACCGGCCCACCAGCCAGACTGGCGTGCACGTCGGTCGACCGACCCGGTCGGTCGACTCCTGGCCCGGTCGACCGGCCCGGTCGACCGGTAGAAGCCAGAAACAGGGAATACAGGAGTTAAAAACTTGTCTTTTATTTACCAATAAAATCCTATAAATTCTCTAAAATTCTATAAAAATAGTTACAGTATTATACTTTAATATATAAATATGTTAGAGAGAAATCAAGACATGTTACAAACATTTTGAACTATTTTTGTAACTTAGAAATTTTGGCTAAAAACAAAAACCGTATTTTTCTAAAATTGATTTTTATCCAAAACTCCTCCAAATACAAAATAAGATATTTTAAACACTTTTAAAGCTTAGAGTGTATGAATATGATCCACTACACATACATGATGAAATATCTATATTTTTGACAATAAGCTCTAAATCGTTTTGGTTGAACACATGTATATATAAAACTCCATAACCAAAACAGTATTTTTTCAAATGAAAAATTCTTTTATGAAAACTCATCTAATTCAAGAGTGTGTGTGTGTATATGGTATACTTGAGCAATCCACCAACTATTCTATTCTTTACATTTTAACTAAAAGTAAAATCTTAACTAAAACAAACATAGACTCAAGTCTTGATCTTGAAGGTCTTCACTTGAAGTCTTCTTCTCCTCTTGACTTGGTCCAAACCTTGATCCAAAGAGTTAGACTCCTCTTGAGTACTTGATGTGGTCTTGATGCATAGGCTCTTAAATCAAATCGTGCTAGCTCCAAAACCCGACATTAAATCCTTTGTTGAAGCTAAACACCAACTAAGATCATGATCATAAATCTGAGACTAATTAAACACAAGATCATTAATACAATAACTTCATGAGTTGATCATCATCAAAACTAGAGTGATGGGCCTTTGGGCCAACAATCTCTCATTTTTTGATGATGACAAAACTCATTGAGTTATATATGCATGGATTAAAGTTAAGCTTCAAAGAAGCTTTCCCTTAACTCATGCATAGAAATAAATAATAAGATATGGCAGTGAAGTGCATAAAACTAAACAACTAAACATACATCAATAAGGTGAGAGACAAAACATAAATCCAAAATCCTTTTTCCAAAAACTTTTCTCCTCCTTTTTGTTTAAGCTTTTAAAAATATTCTTTTCATTTGCTAAAACACAAGATGCATAAACTCAATATATGCAAAAACTCAAATATGCATATATAAACTCAAAATCTTTCTCCCCCTTTTTGTCAATCACCAACAAAGGGATAAAACTCAAATCGATCAATAAAAGATATATGTGATATACATTCATGAAGAGGAAGACGCTAAGTTAACTTCTCTACATATATGCATTACATGAAGAAGGGAGACAAGCCCTAATTCACATAACACATAAAATGCAATGCATAAGAGGAGATGTGAAGCTCCCCCTATACACGGTACCGCATAAAAAAGAGTTGTCAAGCTCCTCAATATAGGATACACTCAATATGAATCTATATGTAGAAGAGATGTTAAGCTCCCCTTGCATATTTGCAATATATATCAAAACATTTTTAATTTTCTCAATAAAACAAATTTTGAGATCTACTTACATCAAATTTAAGATATCATATAAACAAAAAATTTTAGAGATACCAATTGTAAATAAACATTACAAATTTTTAATTTCATCAAATCAATTGTAATTGAAATATTTAAACATATTGATACCAATTGAAATATATGGATACCAATTGAAATCAATAGATACCAATTTAAAAATAATGCCAAGCTTGTTAAAATATTAATTCATATACCAATTGAAAATAAAGGTTTGAATCAAGCTTAACATAAACAACTTTGTGCTTAAAACATGTAAACCAATTGTAAATCAAGCACAAACAAATCATATATATGTATGAAAATGATAATATCAATAGAAATTGAAAGCATACATACACATAAATAAGATTATGAGTATACAAAATATATTAATTGTGATACCAAATGAAATTATGATACCAATTGAGATTATGACGTGAAATTAGTGTATAACTTATAAAAATTCGCCCTTTTGTGCACAAGATAAAAGATTTTCAATAAGTCTTACAAGGCATACTCACCCATTCGTCCGCCCATAACGGGGTTTGTAGGGGTTTTCAAAAATAGGTATTTGAAAATATTTTTATAGTGAAAACACTACCAAATGAAGAATAAATAACTAGTTAAATTAATTTTTAAAAAACTAGTTAAAGATCCTTCAAAATATAAGACCAAATCATATGTATCATGAAACATACTAAATACATACAAGTTGTCACTCAAGATCTATAAAAGCTCATAAAGACTCATGAAAATATAGTCATGAGAAAACAAATTAAGTATGAGTGCACAAACAACATGTAAATAGTATATTCATGAAATTCGTCAATGGAGCTCAAAATAAACATGGATATCGTTTTATTACACATCATAAAAATCATGAAAATTTATTTTTCATATAAAAATAAACTTCTAGGTATATGTATGATTTTATCCAAAACTAATAATATACATACATATCCCAAACATAAAAAGAGTTCATAATATAAATTACATGAAGGTAAATGACTCAAGGGGTATACATGTATATTTATTAGATTTGAGGTAAAAATTACATATACATGAAGTAAAACACGAAAATAGGAAAAACAAGTGTAAATGAGGAAATCATCAAAACTAGCTTATACATGTGCATATAGTGAGTACAAATGAATAATGAAGTGTAAACGTATATGAATCAAATGTCGCTCACTACTTGTACATGTATATACACAAGTTTTGACCAAAACTTCATCTAAACTAGTACTTACCACATGAAGCATAATCATGAAACAAGAATATTTTAACAAACACTAAAACATGCAAAAAATCATCAATTATAAGAGCATGTAAATAAACTAGGAGTTTTAGAGATAGTTACCAACACATGAACTATACTCTAAATCTCCAAAACATGGTGATTTTCCCACCAAACCTCCTTGATAGCGGTGCATCAAATGTTTGTCCATCATGTCCATATGCATCCACCATCAAGGCACCATCCCTCTCACGTTTTGTGAGAGCCCGCACCTACATCAAATACAAAAGGTGGAGATTTTGGTACCCATTTTCTTTTGGTCCTTGAGGGTTAGCATTGTAAGGAACCCAAACATTCTTATTAGCAAAATTTAAAGTGTTAATTCTATCATAACAGAATTTTGCTAAATGGCCTTTGCGGCCATAATGTGTACACTTGTACACTCTAGGATGCATGTGTATGAGTGTGGTCATGGCGTGCAAAGTGTGCATATGCATGAAGTGGGTGATGTGCATGAATATGTGGAGTTTGTTTCTTTGAAAACAAAGACTCCAATCTAGAATGGTTAAAAGCACATTTGCTCAAAGTTGAGCTCAAACAATCTATTTTATTTTTCAAAAATTTAACTTCATTTTTATTAATAAAAACATGTAAAGCATGATGAGAATCATTTTTCTTATTCCTTTTAGAAACATTTTCTTTTTCTTTTTCAACAATTTTTCTTTTTAAAGAAGTGTTTTCATGCAAAGCAACTTCTTTTTGTTTTTTCACCAAAACAATTTTATTTTTCAAAGCATTATTTCCTTCACACAAATCATTCAATTTAGAAAGCAAGGAAATTTTTCATTTTTCAAACTCTCATTTTCTTTAGAAATATTTTCAAAATTTTCTTGTAAAGAATCTTTTTCATTTAACAAGGCATCAAATTTATTTTTCATTTTCTTATTATCCTTTTTAAGCTTTTCATACTTTTCTAGGAGTTGTTGACAAAAGATTCAAGTTCATTATAGGACATATCAACATCCTCTTCTACCTCGGATTTGGTATTTATCTCAAGGGGGTTATCCCCTGGGACTATGTAGCATACATTGGAAGCGTCACTTCCAACATCCGAGCCGCTCCCCGCATAGTATTGTTCTTGTTCGCCAAGAGAGATGATGGTGTTCCAAATTACAAAAGCCGAATCAATGTTAGAAACCCTAGGTAAATATTCATCATTTAGGGTTGACTTTAAAGCATGTAGGGCTTTTGTATTAGCCTCAATATTTTTGCCATTTAAACAATAAGAATCTCTAGTAGTGACAAAATAAACATGAATCCCTAAGGCTTTGAGGTACAAAGACATCTTAACCTTCCAAGTTTGGATGTTAAGAATGTCAAAAGTGGGAGGTGACGTGAAACCCATGGTGTGTGTACAAATGTTGTGATTAGCTATAAATGAGGATCTTTAACTCTAGGTTGTTAGACCCAAATCAAGAGCACTTGGCTCTGATACCAACTGTAATCACCTAGAGGGGGTGAATAGATGACTAGCTAATCTAATGTTCAATTAATGCGGAATTAAAAACTTATTAATGCAAACTAAAACTTTTTAAACTAAACACCAAGTATAACACAAGAGTGTAGCCGGATTTCTCGTGAAGGGCTCTGCACTAACTCCTCAAGATTCCTCTAAATAAGAGTTGAGGTGCCGCGTTGGCTCTTGGTTGAATACAAGTGTTAGCAAACAATCCCCAAGTATATAACAATAAGCACACAATATATCAAGCAATAAAGATAAAGACAATATTAGCATGCAAGATATAAAGACAAGTAAGAGATAGAGAGAGGAATCGCAAACACGGGAGATTTGTTTCGAGATTCGAACACACTTGCTCTATGTCCCCGCCTTCAACACTATGAAGGATTTCCACTAAAATTGATCCCACCGGATCACTTGGTGCCGCAACACCTACAAGCTCTTTGGACTCTCTAGTCCCTCTCTTGTTCTCGCAAGAACACACCGCAAGCCCACCAGCTCGCCGAGGCCGCACCTCAAACAAAGAGTTCACACACAAACTCGAAACACCGCAAACCCGCAAGTCCGCCTCCTCAAAGTACAAAATAGAATTTTGGTGATCACAACACTTTGATCACCTAGAATCCTCTCACAACAAAGATCCCTATAGGTAGATATAACAATGGATAGCTCAAGTATTTGTGTGAGAAAACAAGGATCGAATCTATGGTGAAAAACACAAGAAAATCACTTTTGAAACCCTCTTGATAAACTCTTTTTGATTTGAAAATATTGGCTCTAAAACTTGTGGATATAACCACTGAAATGAGTAGAAAAAACTAGCCCAAAAACTTCTTCAAATCTCCTTAAAAACAGTCCACCAAACTCTCCCTTTTATAGGCTAGAAAAACTAGCCGTTTGGGCAAATTTACAGCCCAGACAGCTGTCGGTCGACCGACCCGGTTGACCGTGACCTGGAACAGAGAGCAGAACTCTCCGCCGGTCGACCGCCCGGTCGACCGGGGCCATTTCCAGAGAGCAGAGCTCTCTGGACGGTCGACCGGCCCTCTAGCCAGACTGGCATGCACGTCAGTCGACCGACCCGGTCGACCGACTCCTAGCTCGGTCGACCGGCCCGGTCGACCAGTAGAAGCCAGAAACAGGGAATACAGGGTTTAAAAACTTGTCTTTTATTTACCAATAAAATCCTATAAATCCTCTAAAATTCTATAAAAATAGTTACAGTATTATACTTTGATATATAAACATGTTGAGTGAAATCAAGACATGTTACAAACATTTTGAACTATTTTTGTAACTTAGAAATTTTGGCTAAAAACAAAAACCGTATTTTTCCAAAATAGATTTTATCCAAAACTCCCCCAAATACAAAAATAAGATATTTTAAATACTTTTAAAGCTTAGAGTGTATGGATATGATCCACTACACATACATGATGAAATATCTATATTTTTGACAATAAGCTCTAAATCGTTTTGGTTGAACACATGTATATATAAAACTCCATAAATCAAAACGGTATTTTTCCAAATAAAAAATTCTTTTATGAAAACTCATCTAATTCAAGAGTGTGTGTGTATATGGTATACTTGAGCAATCCACCAACTATTCTATCCTTTACATTTTAACTAAAAATAAAATCTTAACTAAAACAAATATAGACTCAAGTCTTGATCTTGAAGGTCTTCACTTGAAGTCTTCTACTCCTCTTGACTTGGTCCAAACCTTGATCCAAAGAGTTAGACTCCTCTTGAGTACTTGATGTGGTATTGATGCATAGACTCTTAAATCAAACCATGCTAGCTCCAAAACTCGACATTAAATCCTTTGTTGAAGCTAAACACCAACTAAGATCTTGATCATAAATCTAAGACTAATTAAACACAAGATCATTAGTACTATAACTTCATGAGTTGATCATCATCAAAACTAGAGTGATGGGCCTTTGGGCCAACAATCTCCCCTTTTTGATGATGACAAAACTCATTGAGTTATATATGCATGGATTAAAGTTAAGCTTCAAAGAAGCTCCCCCTTAACTCATGCATAGCAATAAATAATAATATATGGCAATGAAGTGTATAAAACTAAACAACTAAACATGCATCAACAAGGTGAGAGACAAAACATAAATCCAAAATCTTTTTTCCAAAAACTTTTCTCCCCCTTTTTGTTTAAGCTTTTAAAATATTCTTTTCATTTGTTAAAACACAAGATGCATAAACTCAATATATGTAAAAACTCAAATATGCCTATATAAACTCAAAATCTTTCTCCCCCTTTTTGTCAATCACCAACAAAGGGGTAAAACTCAAATCGATCAATAAAAGATATATGCGATATACATTCATGAAGAGGAAGACGCTAAGTTAACTTTCCTACATATATGCATTACATGAAGAAGGGATGACAAGCCCTAATTCACATAACACATAATATGCAATGCATAAGAGGAGATGTGAAGCTCCCCCTTTACACGGTACCGCATAAAGAAGAGTTGTCAAGCTCCTCAATATAGGATACACTCAACATGAATCTATATGTAGAAGACATGTTAAGCTCCCCTTGCATATAGGCAATATAAATCAAAACATTTTTAATTTTCTCAATAAAACAAATTTGAGATCTACTTACATCAAATTTTAAGATATCATATAAACAAAAAATTTTTGAGATACCAATTGTAAATAAACATTATAAATTTTTAATTTCATCAAGTCAATTGTAATTGAAATATTTAAACATATTGATACCAATTGAAATATCTGGATACCAATTGAAATCAATAGATACCAATTTAAAAATAATGCCTAAGCTTGTTAAAATATTAATTCATATACCAATTGAAAATAAAGGTTTGAACCAAGCTTAGCATAAACAACTTTGTGCTTTAAATATGTCAACCAATTGTATATCAAGCACAAACAAATCATATATATGTATGAAAATGGTAATATCAATAAAAATTGAAAGCATACATATACATAAACAAGATTATGAGTATACAAAATATATCAATTGTGATACCAAATGAAATTATGATACCAATTAAGATTATGAAGTGAAATTAGTGTATAACTTATAAAAATTTGCCCTTTTTATGCACAAGATAAAAGATTTTCAATAAGACTTACAAGGCATACTCGCCCATCCGTCCACCCATAACGGGGTTGGTAGGGATTTTTAGAAATAGGTATTTGAAAATATTTTTTATAGTGAAAACACTACCAAATGAAGAATAAATAACTAGTTAAATTAATTTTTGAAAAACTAGTTAAAAATCCTTCAAAATATAAAACCAAATCATATGTATCATGAAACATAATAAATACATAGAAGATGTCACTCAAGATCTATAAAAGCTCATAAAGACTCATGAAAACATAGTCATGAGAAAACAAATTAAGTATGAGTGCACAAACAACATGTGAATAGTATATTCATGAAATTCGTCAATGCAGCTCAAAATAAACATGGATATCGTTTTATTACACATCATAAAAATCATGAAAATTTATTTTTCATATAAAAACAAACTTCTAAGTATATGTATGATTTTATCCAAAACTAATATATACATACATATCCCAAACATAAAAAGAGTCCATAATATAAATTGCATGAAGGCAAATGACTCAAGGGGTATACATGTATATTTATTAGATTTGAGGTAAAAATTACATATACATGAAGTAAAACACGAAAATAGGCAAAACAAGTGTAAATGAGGAAATCATCAAACTAGCCTATACATGTGCATATAGTGAGTACAAATGAACAATGAACTGCAAACGTATATGAATCAAATGTCGCTCACTACTTGTACATGCATATACACAAGTTTTGACCAAAACTTTATCTAAACTAGTATTTACCACATGAAGCATAATCATGAAACAAGAATATTTTAACAAACACTTAAACATGCTAAAAATCATCAATTATAAGAGCATATAAATAAACTAAGAGTTTTAGAGATAGTTACCAACACATGAACTATACTCTAAATCTCCAAAACATGGTGGTTGTCCCACCAAACCTCCTTGATAGCGGTGCATCAAATGTGTGTCCATCATGTCCATGTGCATCCACCATCAAAGCACCATCCCTCTCACGTTTTGTGAGAGCCCGCACTTACATCAAATACAAAAGGTGGAGATTTTGGTACCCATTTTCTTTTGGTCCTTGAGGGTTAGCATGTAAGGAACCTAAACATTCTTATTAGCAAAATTAAAGTGTTAATTCTATCATAACATAATTTTGTTAAATGGCCTTTACGGCCACAATGTGTACACTTGTACACTCTAGGATGCATATGTGTATGAGTGTGGTCATGGCGTGCAAAGTGTGCATATGCATGAAGTGGGTGATGTGCATGAATATGTGGAGTTTGTTTCTTTGAAAACAAAGACTCCAATCTAGAATGGTTAAAAGCACATTTGCTCAAATTTGAGCTCAAACATATATTTTATTGTTTAAAAATTTAACTTCATTTTTATTAATAAGAGCATATAAAGCATGATGAGAATCATTTTTCTTATTCCTTTTAGAAACATTTTCTTTTCTTTTTCTACAATTTTTCTTTTTAAAGAAGTGTTTTCATGCAAAGCAACTTCTTTTTATTTTTCCACCAAAACATTTTATTTTTCAAAGCATTATTTCCTTCACACAAATCATTCAATTTAGAAAGCAAGGAAATATTTTCATTTTTCAAACTTTCATTTTCTTTAGAAATATTTTCAAATTTTTCTTGTAAAGAATCTTTTTTATTTAACAAGGCATCAAATTTATTTTTCATTTTCTTATTATCCTTTTTAAGCTTTTCATACTTTTCTAGGAGTTGTTGACAAAAAGATTCAAGTTCATTATAGGACATATCAACATCCTCTTCTACCTCGGATTCGGTATTTACCTCAAGGGGTTATCCCCTGGGACCATGTAGCATACATTGGAAGCGTCACTTCCAGCATCCGAGCGCTCCCCGCATAGTATTGTTCTTGTTCGCCAGGAGAGATGATGGTGTTCCAAATTACAAAAGCCGAATCAATGTTAGAAACCCTAGATAAATATTCATCATTTAGGGTTGACTTTAAAGCATGTAAGGCTTTTGTATTAGCCTCAATATTTTTGTCATTTAAACAATAAGAATCTCTAGTAGTGGCAAAATAAACATGAATCCCTAAGGCTTTGAGGTACAAAGACATCTTAACCTTCCAAGTTTGGATGTTAAGAATGTCAAAAGTGGGAGGTGACGTGAAATCCATGGTGTGTGTACAAATGTTGTGATTAGCTATAAATGAGGATCTTTAACTCTAGGTTGTTAGACCCAAATCAAGAGCACTTGGCTCTGATACCAACTGTAATCACCTAGAGGGGGTGAATAGATAACTTGCTAATCTAATGGTCAATTAATGCGGAATTAAAAACTTATTAATGCAAACTAAAACTTCTTAAATTAAACACCAAGTATAACACAAGAGTGTAACCGGATTTCCCGTGAAGGGCTCTGGACTAACTCCTCAAGATTCCTCTAAATAAGAGTTGAGGTGCCGTGTTGGCTCTTAGTTGAATACAAGTGTTAGCAAACAATCCCCAAGTATATAACAATAAGCACACAATATATCAAGCAATAAAGATAAAGACAATATTAGCATGCAAGATATAAAGACAAGTAAGAGATAGAGAGAGCAATCGTAACACGAGAGATTTGTTTTGAGGTTCATGCACATTGCTCTACGTTCCCGCCTTCAACACTATGAAGGATTTTCACTAAAATCGATCCCACCGGATTACTTAGTGCCGCAACACCTACAAGCTCTTTGGACTCTCTAGTCCCTCTCTTGTTCTCACAAGAACACATCGCAAGCCCACTAACTCGCCGAGGCCGCACCTCAAACAAAGAGTTCACACACGAACTCGAAACACCGCGAACCCCAAATCCACCTCCTCAAAATACAAAATAGAACTTTGGTGATCACAACACTTTGATCACCTAAAATTCTCTCACAACAAAGATCCCTATAGGTAGATATAACAATGGATAGCTTAAGTATTTGTGTGAGAAAACAAGGATTGAATCTATGGTAAAAAATACAAGAAAATCACTTTTGAAACCCTCTTGATAAACTCTTTTTGATTGGAAATATTGGCTCTAAAACTTGTGGATATAACCACTGAAATGAGTAGGAAAAACTAGCCCAAAAACTTCTTCAAAATCTCCTTAAAAACAGTCCACCAAAGCCCCCTTTTTATATGCTAGAAAAACTAGTCGTTGGGGCAAATTTACAGCCCAGACGGCTGTCGGTCGACCGGGCCGGTCGACCGCCAACGATCAGAAATCTGACCGTTGGAGCCTCGGTCGACCGGTCCGGTCGACTGTGACCTGTAACAGAGAGCAGAACTCTCTGCCGGTCGGCCGCCCGGTCGACCGGTGATGGGGAGATTCTGTCTCCTCATTTTAAAATTACCGCAAGCGCACGGTCGTTCGATGTAGCACTTGAGGGTCGGTCCACAGGGACAGGTGGTTCTTTTGGTTATGACACTTCTACACGAATGGATCAAAAGATTTAGGGATTTTGTGAGCTATGTGAACTAATTATAGTAAAAGAAAGGTCAAGCACCTAAGATCGAATCCCCTAAACGAGCATTAAGCGGACAATTTTGGTCTCCATACTAGTTTGTAATACACACCAAATCTCTATGTCTAAGAGGCACATTAATTCTGAATGCTAGATTTAAGCACAAGCTATTATCATGTTACATAGTCCATCAAAGATGAATTAACTAAGTTAAACAGATAACATAAATGCAACAGACCCTAAGCATGGACCATTAACCCCCGATACATAGCCTGTCAAATATCCAGTTATTCTAGAAATTAATTTCCTAAAAGTAGTAGGTCAATTGGTGTGCATACGTCATAAATAGGAGAATGACTCGATCCACAAGAATTAAATCTAGGTTCATCTCCCTAAACGCTTGCAACAAATTAGCTACTCATGATCAAATTAACAATAAACTGAACTAATTAAATTAGTTTAAGATTATCTAAGTTTAATTAAACAATTAACTGAAACTCTAATTATTAACTAATGAAACTAACTAAAAAATAAATAAATAAAAAACTTTACCTTACAGTGGCTGGCTTTTCTCCTCGCGCGGAACCCAAAGTGCAACTGCTTATGATGGAGGCATTAAATGGCAGATGCAATCAACAGAAGAGATACAAGGCCACCATGATCAAAGCATTCAAAATCATATATAATATTTAACAAAACTCTTTGCTACAAGAACCAGCCCCAATTATATAAACAAAAACAAAACCCTAAAAAATAATCCCTAAAAAAAATACTCTCCAATGAAACAAAAAAAAGACAGCCTCCTCTTTTCGTAAACAAAGAAAAAATAAAAAAAATCTAAAACCTAGATCACCCGCTCCTCCATACAGCAGCCCTTTGTGAATATTTACAGAAAACCCCCTCAGATAAAAAAATATTACATATTAATTCAGTTTTGTTTCAGGCTGATTCTATAAATGGCCAATACGGGCATTCAAACAGTCAAATCAGCAAAAGTTATCAACAGCAAAATTGTAGATCTTTGGATTCTCTTTCCGTAGACACCTGGATGACTATTTTTGAGATCCTGTAGCCAAAGTTATGATCAAAATACCGCACCATGCTCAAAAAGCATCCTCCAATCTTTTACAAATTGCGGCATTTAATTGCTGAAAGTATTCGGATTCCTCTTTTTTTTCTTTTACCTATTCCCTGCAAAATATAATCAAATATACCAAGTATCATTATTTATATACAAATAATAGATAATTAGGAGCACAAAAATGGTATAAAATAATGCTGATCAAATACCCACACACCTATCTTTTGCTAGTCCTCGAGCAAAACTTATAAAAAGAAAAGAAAACTAAATTACTCTAACTCACTTTCGTAGGAATCACGGTTGCACTTAGCATGTGCAACAAGCCGTTAAACCCCTAGGTTACCCTAGAGGACGAGTTTGTCTCGTGAGGGTTTTCAGTGGATTACACCCACAAAATCCAAGAAAATTAGAGATTAAGAAATAAATAAAAGTAAAATAAGGATAACCGAAAATCAAGAAAAGAAAAACAATTCAAAATTTTTTTATTTTTTTATTTTTTTATTTTTTTTGGTAACTAGTTAGTAAGATCATCAATTTTCAAGAGTTTCATTTTCAAGTAAAACCTCAATTCAAGAAATTATATTGGCTATAAAATAAAGTTTCAAATCAAAACTTTACACCACCTGTCCTAAGTTTCAGATCCTATGTACCCTGTGATCGTGATGTAGTTCTTAAGCTTGGGAATATTTAATTACAACTTTCATAATTTTTTTCTCTCTCTCTTTTTTTTTTTAACTATCTTTCGCGTAAATACCGAGGCTTCCTGAGGCCAAGGTACCTAGCTAATTGATAATCAAAATTATTATATTTTTATAGTGTCTTGTCCTCTTAGGCTTTCTCAGCTACCCATATAGCGAGCTTTAGGTCAATGCTCCCAAACCAGATGGTCTTAGGGCAATAAGTGTAAAGACACTCCTACGGACTTAATTACTCAAGCAACTGAGGCCATAAAACAAGACTTATTAATCTTTATTTTATTATATAATAAATTTTTTTTTTTTTTTTTTTCTTTTTTTCTTTTTAGTTGCAATCAATATCCCAAGCCTATGAACTAATAGTGTAAGTGCTATTAGGTACATAATCACTTAGACTAAGTTTAGATGGTATGTCCGTTTTAGATTCTACTCTTTATTTTAAGACTTTATAACTCTTTCATCTTGATCTTACCCTTAAAATCCACTCATGGATACTAAATCACTCACATACTAGCTACTCATTTGCAGAAAATTTTCAAATTTTTCACAATTTTTTTTTTTTAAAGACTCTAAATAAAGAAAGAAAAGAGAAATAAAGTGAAAACCCTAAAACTAAAACAAAACCAAAAAGACTCCTAAAACAAAAGAAATATGAATTTCCCCCCCACACCTAAACTGTGCCATGTCCTCATGCATATACTTGAATACAGAGATAGAATGAATATAGCATGTAATTTACACATCCAAAACATGCACACAATCATGATGACCATACACTCCAAGCATACAAAAGATATAAAAATATAAACAGTATGCTAGAATTAGAAATACTCACAGTGCCTAGGAAATCAAGTTGTCGAATCAACGAAAATTCTCCATGTGTGTGGTGGATGCCTCCTTTGCTTATCCTGTATCACTTGTAATAAACTCGGCACATAGGTTAAAGAAAGAGATAAATCAAAGACTCACTAAAACTGACTCAACTAACTAAAAGAGAAATAAAAAGACTCAAAAACTAAAAAAAATAAAACAAATATATGCATATGCACAACTCCCCGTTTTCCGCACATCTAGTTTAAACTATGTCGGTTCCTCCCCCTTGATCTTTTTCCACTCTCAAAGTGGGTTCTCTTCATCGACTTTACTTGTAAATTAGAACCCTTTATCATTTCAGCACAACCTCCTTTAAACTTGATCATCACACTCTTTTTCTTTATCCTCTTCCTCTTCCGCTTTCTTCTTTTCAGCAAGTTAGAAAGAGGACTCACTCCCGCAACATTAACTCCTAGCTCAATCTTATTATCTTCCTTTCATGTGAGCAAGCTTGATCAATAGCTAAGAATTTAAGTTCATCGTCAAATATCTCTTCAAAACTTTTATCAAAGAATCTTATGGGGAATGTGTGTCCATCCAATTCATCCAGGAGTAAAAGCTCATCCTCAAAGATCTTTTCAAAGCTTTGTTCGCAGTATTTACAACCAAATATATTGACTCGTTGTCGATATGATCGTTCGCCATTTCTTGAATCAGGGATGACACATGATTAACCTGTTGATTTATTTCATCAAACATCCTGATCTCTTCCTCACATAGCTCGTCAAAACTTTGGTGAGTACACCCAAAGTCTGTATTCATCTGATCATCCTCGAATTCATTTGATCGACTTTGAATCATATTTACTTCAAAGAATTCAGTTGATGGCTCACTTTGTTGCCCTTCCAGGTTGAAGATATTCAGATCAACTGTCATATTTTCAAATGTGAGTTTCATTAAACCGCTACGACAGTTGATCAAAGCATTCGAAGTTGCTAGAAATGGCCTACCCAAGATCACAGGAATCTGGCCACGAGGGTTCATCATAGGTTCAGTGTCAAGGATGATGAAGTCCACAGGAAAGATAAATTCACCAACCTTAATCAGAACATTTTTAATCTCCCCTCTAGGAATTTTTATTGACCTATCCGCCAATTGGAGTGTGACCTTGGTTGGTTTTAACTCTCCTAACTCTAACTGTTGGTACACCAAATAGAGAAGTAGGTTTACGCTCGCTCCCAAATCTAGTAAGGCTTGTTTGATAACTGTGTTCCCTATTGTACATGAGATTGTTGGGCAGCCAGGATCTTTGTACTTCACAGGGATCGAATTGGACAGAATCTCAGAAATATTTGCCGCAAGAAAGACTTTTTTGGGGACCTGTGTTGTTCTCTTCTTTGTACAAAGGTCCTTTAAGAATTTTGCATAAGAAGGGACTTGCTCAATTACATCTAAAAGTGGAATATTGACCTTTACCTGCTTAAAAATTTCAAGAGCCTTTTCCACTTGAGCAGGATGCTTCTTCGGTTTGAGCCTATTTGGAAATGGTGCTGGTGGCTCATACAGAGGCTCATTGACTATCTTATTTTCTTTTTCTTTCAATTCATCTGAGCCAGAATAGGATGGGACAACCTTGGGAAAAGAAGGACTCGCTTGGTCGGGCATCACCACTTGATTGTCAATTTTCTTTCCAGATCGCAATGTATGAACTGCGTTGACATGAGCAGAACTGGAAGGAGTTGACATTGGATTAACCACAGATTGATTTGGGAATGTTTCCTTATCCCTCTCATTAATTTGTGATGCCATCTGGCTCACTTTTAACTCGAGACGATTTATCGTCTGTTGATTGGCATTCAACATTTGTGTTACTGATTGCATGAAGGAAGTGAATGTCTTTTCCATGTTACTCAGCTTATGTTCTTGTTCGTTCCCAAGCCCTGGTGGAGGAATTATTGGATTTGCAAATAATTGTGAGGGAGAAGATTGAGTGGAATGTGTTCACAAAAGCTGGTTGATTTTGATTTAGTCCCACATTCGGTCTTGAAATTTGTCCACTATTTAGCTGATTCTCATTGGACAAGGGACCTTTTTGGTATGTCCCATGGTTCCAAAAGAAATTAGGATGATCCCTCCATCCGGATTGTAAGTTGGGGCATAGGGATCATTCGTTGGTGATGAAACGTGGCATTTAGTTGATCTTGGCCGTCGGCTAGTGGATTAGGGAGCAGTGGACAATCTTCCAACTCATGAGTTGGAGAGTGGCACTTGTAACAGCTCGGTGTGAATATCTGATTTATGTGATCGAGCTGTGCAGGAGTCCTTTTGAGTTCCAGTGCCTCTATTCTTCTCATTAAAGTAGCCACCTTAGCTTCAGCAACACTTGAGTTCTCAATTGAGTGGACATCGCCCCTTAATGTAGGAGTTATTATTGAAGATCTTTCGGTAAATCCCTCCCACTGCATGGTCTTTTCTGCCATATCTTCGACGAATTTCCATGCATCATCCTCTGTCATCATCATGAAGTCCCCATGACTCATGGATTCAAGTAAGGTTTTAGATTGATAATCTACACCTTCATAAATTATTTGACAGAGACGCCACTTCTCAATGGCGTGATGGGGACATTGTGCTAGAAGGTCCTAAAACCTTTCTAGGTATCTCCAGAATGGTTCTTTGTCATATTGACGAAATTGGCTTATCTCACTCCGTATTCTTGCAGTCTTATGCATTGGAAAGAATTTCTTTAGAAAGACTGCGACAAATTCCGCCCACGTTGTGATTGAGTTGATGGTCAGGCTATACAACCACTTTTTAGCATTGTCCCGAAGTGCAAATGGAATGAACCTTAACTTAACTGCATCATCACTCAATTGTTGGATCTTCATCATTGCACAGACCTCTTCAAATTCACTGATGAACATATATGCATCGTCTGATTCCAGCCCGGAAAACCTTGGGAGCATCATGATGTACTGCGGCTTAAGTTCGTAATTGTTTTCACTAGCCGCTGGGAGTTGGATGCAGGAAGGACGTGATGATCGAGGAGGATACCATCGATCCATAAGAACCGGTTGTGAAATAGTAGTCATTTTGGACTCGTTTGAATCTTTACCAACTAGACGTCCTCTCGAGTCTCGTAACCAAGCTGACATAAATCAGGATCACGAACAAATTGGGTGAAGGTGATGTGAAGAGAAAATGACGATGTGGGAATGGACTGAAACTATACTAATTTTTAATTGGTTTTTATTTTTTATGTTTTTTTTTAAATCCGATATTAGTGTCAAAACTAAAGATAGAACACCGTGTCCCCGGCAACGGCGCCGAAAACTTGATGGGGAGATTCTGTCTCCTCGTTTTAAAATTACCGCAAGCGCACGGTCGTTCGATGTAGCACTTGAGGGTCGGTCCACAGGGACAGGTGGTTCTTTTGGTTATGACACTTCTACACGAATGGATCAAAAGATTTAGGGATTTTGTGAGCTATGTGAACTAATTATAGTAAAAGAAAGGTCAAGCACCTAGGATCGAATCCCCTAAACGAGCATCAAGCGGACAATTTTGGTCTCCATACTAGTTTGTAATACACACCAAATCTCTATGTCTAAGAGGCACATTAATTCTGAACGCTAGATTTAAGCACAAGCTATTATCATGTTACATAGTCCATCAAAGATGAATTAACTAAGTTAAACAGATAACATAAATGCAACAGACCCTAAGCATGGACCATTAACCCCCGATACATAGCCTGTCAAATATCCAGTTATTCTAGAAATTAATTTCCTAAAAGTAGTAGGTCAATTGGTGTGCATACGTCATAAATAGGAGAATGACTCGGTCCACAAGAATTAAATCTAGATTCATCTCCCCTAAGCGCTTGCAACAAATTAGCTACTCATGATCAAATTAACAATAAACTGAACTAATTAAATTAGTTTAAGATTATCTAAGTTTAATTAAACAATTAACTGAAACTCTAATTAATTAAACTAATGAAACTAACTAAAAAAAATAAATAAATAAAAAACTTTACCTTACAATGGCTGGCTTTTCTCCTCGCGCGGAACCCAAAGTGCAACTGCTTATGATGGAGGCATTAAATGGCAGATGCAATCAACAGAAAGAGATACAAGGCCACCATGATCAAAGCATTCAAAATCATATATAATATTTAACAAACTCTTTGCTACAAGAACCAGCCCCAATTATATAAACAAAAACAAAACCCTAAAAATAATCCCTAAAAAAAATACTCTCCAATGAAACAAAAAAAGACAGCCTCCTCTTTTCGTAAACAAAGAAAAAATAAAAAAAAATCTAAAACCTAGATCACCCGCTCCTCCATACAGCAGCCTTTGTATTCCTTATATAATAAGGAATATTTACAGAAAACCCCCTCAGATAAAAAATATTACATATTAATTCAGTTTTGTTTCAGGCTGATTCTATAAATGGCCAATACGGGCATTCAAACAGTCAAATCAGCAAAAGTTATCAACAGCAAAATTGTAGATCTTGGATTCTCTTTCCGTAGACACCTGGATGACTGTTTTTGAGATCCTGTAGCCAATGTTATGATCAAAATACCGCGGCATGCTCAAAAAGCATCCTCCAATCTTTTACAAATTGCGGCATTTAATTGCTGAAAGTATTCGGATTCCTCTTTTTTTTCTTTTACCTATTCCCTGCAAAATATAATCAAATATACCCAAGTAGCATTATTTATATACAAATAATAGATAATTAGGAGTATAAAAATGGTATAAAATAATGCTGATCAAATACCCCCACACCTATCTTTTGCTAGTCCTCGAGCAAAACTTATAAAAAGAAAAAGAAAAACTAAATACTCTAACTCACTTTCGTAGGAATCACGGTTGCACTTAGCATGTGCAACAAGCCGTTAAACCCCTAGGTTACTCTAGAGGACAAGTTTTGTCTCGTGAGGGTTTTCAGTGGATTACACCCACAAAATCCAAGAAAATTAGAGATTAAGAAATAAATAAAAGTAAAATAAGGATAACCGAAAATCAAGAAAAGGAAAACAATTCAATTTTTTTATTTTTTTATTTTTTTTATTTTTTTTTTTTTGGTAACTAGTTAGTAAGATCATCAATTTTCAAGAGTTTCATTTTCAAGTAAAACCTCAATTCAAGAAATTATATTGGCTATAAAATAAAGTTTCAAATCCAAAACTTTACACCACCTGTCCTAAGTTTCAGATCCTATGTACCCCGTGATCGTGATGTAGTTCTTAAGCTTGGGAATATTTAATTACAACTTTCATAATTTTTTTCTCTCTCTCTTTTTTTTTTAAACTATCTTTCGCGTAAATACCGAGGCTTCCTGAGGCCAAGGTACCTAGCTAATTGATAATCAAAATTATTATATTTTTATAGTGTCTTGTCCTCTTAGGCTTTCTCAGCTACCCATATAGCGAGCTTTAGGTCAATGCTCCCAAACCAGATGGTCTTAGGGCAATAAGTGTAAAGACACTCCTGCGGATTAATTACTCAAGCAACTGAGGCCATAAAATAAGACTTATTAATCTTTATTTTATTATATAATAAATTTTTTCTTTTTTTTTCTTTTTTTTTTTTTTTTAGTTGCAATCAATATCCCAAGCCTATGAACTAATAGTGTAAGTGCTATTGGGTACATAATCACTTAGACTAAGTTTAGATGGTATGTCCGTTTTAGATTCTACTCTTTATTTTAAGACTTTATAACTCTTTCATCTTGATCTTACCCTTAAAATCCACTCATGGATACTAAATCACTCACATACTAGCTACTCATTTGCAGAAAATTTTCAAATTTTTCACAATTTTTTTTTTAAGACTCTAAATAAAGAAAGTAAAGAGAAATAAAGTGAAAACCCTAAAACTAAAACAAAACCAAAAAGACTCCTAAAACAAAAAAATATGAATCTTCCCCCCCACACCTAAACTGTGCCATGTCCTCATGCATATACTTGAATACAGAGATAGAATGAATATAGCATGTAATTTACACATCCAAAACATGCACACAATCATGATGACCATACACTCCAAGCATACAAAAGATATAAAAATATAAACAGTATGCTAGAATTAGAAATACTCACAGTGCCTAGGAAATCAAGTTGTCGAATCAACGAAAATTCTCCATGTGTGTGGTGGATGCCTCCTTTGCTTATCCTGTATCACTTGTAATAAACTCGGCACATAGGTTAAAGAAAGAGATAAATCAAAGACTCACTAAACCTGACTCAACTAACTAAAAGAGAAATAAAAAGACTCAAAAACTAAAAAAATAAAACAAATATATACATATGCACAACTCCCCGTTTTTCGCACATCTAGTTTAAACTATGTCGGTTCCTCCCCCTTGATCTTTTTCCACTCTCAAAGTGGGTTCTCTTCATCGACTTTACTTGTAAATTAGAACCCTTTATCATTTCAGCACAACCTCCTTTAAACTTGATCATCACACTCTTTTTCTTTATCCTCTTCCTCTTCCGCTTTCTTCTTTTCAGCAAGTTAGAAAGAGGACTCACTCCCGCAACATTAACTCCTAGCTCAATCTTATTATCTTCCCTTTCATGTGAGCAAGCTTGATCAATAGCTAAGAATTTAAGTTCATCGTCAAATATCTCTTCAAAACTTTTATCAAAGAATCTTATGGGGAATGTGTGTCCATCCAATTCATCCAGGAGTAAAAGCTCATCCTCAAAGATCTTTTCAAAGCTTTGTTCGCAGTATTTACAACCAAAATTTATTGACTCGTTGTCGATATGATCGTTCGCCATTTCTTGAATCAGGGATGACACATGATTAACCTGTTGATTTATTTCATCAAACATCCTGATCTCTTCCTCACATAGCTCGTCAAAACTTTGGTGAGTACACCCAAAGTCTGTATTCATCTGATCATCCTCGAATTCATTTGATCGACTTTGAATCATATTTACTTCAAAGAATTCAGTTGATGGCTCACTTTGTTGCCCTTCCAGGTTGAAGATATTCAGATCAACTGTCATATTTCCAAATGTGAGTTTCATTAAACCGCTACGACAGTTGATCAAAGCATTCGAAGTTGCTAGGAATGGCCTACCCAAGATCACAGGAATCTGGCCACGAGGGTTCATCATAGGTTCAGTGTCAAGGATGATGAAGTCCACAGGAAAGATAAATTCACCAACCTTAATCAGAACATTTTTAATCTCCCCTCTAGGAATTTTTATTGACCTATCCGCCAATTGGAGTGTGACCTTGGTTGGTTTTAACTCTCCTAACTCTAACTGTTGGTACACCGAATAGGGAAGTAGGTTTACGCTCGCTCCCAAATCTAGTAAGGCTTGTTTGATAACTGTGTTCCCTATTGTGCATGAGATTGTTGGGCAGCCAGGATCTTTGTACTTCACAGGGATCGAATTGGACAGAATCTCAGAAATATTTGCCGCAAGAAAGACTTTTTTGGGGACCTGTGTTGCTCTCTTCTTTGTGCAAAGGTCCTTTAAGAATTTTGCATAAGAAGGGACCTGCTCAATTACATCTAAAAGTGGAATATTGACCTTTACCTGCTTAAAAATTTCAAGAGCCTTTTCCACTTGAGCAGGATGCTTCTTCGGTTTGAGCCTATTTGGAAATGGTGCTGGTGGCTCATACAGAGGCTCACTGACTATCTTATTTTCTTTTTCTTTCAATTCATCTGAGCCAGAATAGGATGGGACAACCTTGGGAAAAGAAGGACTCGCTTGGTCGGGCATCACCACTTGATTGTCAATTTTCTTTCCAGATCGCAAAGTATGAACTGCGTTGACATGAGCAGAACTGGAAGGAGTTGACATTGGATTAACCACAGATTGATTTGGGAATGTTTCCTTCTCCCTCTCATTAATTTGTGATGCCATCTGGCTCACTTTTAACTCGAGACGATTTATCGTCTGTTGATTGGCATTCAACATTTGTGTTACTGATTGCATGAAGGAAGTGAATGTCTTTTCCATGTTGCTCAGCTTATGTTCTTGTTCGTTCCCAAGCCCTGGTGGAGGAATTATTGGATTTGCAAATAATTGTGAGGGAGAAGATTGAGTGGAATGTGGGTTCACAAAAGCTGGTTGATTTTGATTTAGTCCCACATTCGGTCTTGAAATTTGTCCACTATTTAGCTGATTCTCATTGGACAAGGGACCTTTTTGGTATGTCCCATGGTTCCAAAAGAAATTAGGATGATCCCTCCATCCTGGATTGTAAGTTGGGGCATAGGGATCATTTCGTTGGTGATGAAACGTGGCATTTAGTTGATCTTGGCCGTCGGCTAGTGGATTAGGGAGCAGTGGACAATCTTCCAACTCATGAGTTGGAGAGTGGCACTTGTAACAGCTCGGTGTGAATATCTGATTTATGTGATCGAGCTGTGCAGGAGTCCTTTTGAGTTCCAGTGCCTCTATTCTTCTCATTAAAGCAGCCACCTTAGCTTCAGCAGCACTTGAGTTCTCAATTGAGTGGACATCGCCCCTTAATGTAGGAGTTATTATTGAAGATCTTTCGGTAAATCCCTCCCACTGCATGGTCTTTTCTGCCATATCTTCGACGAATTTCCATGCATCGTCCTCTGTCATCATCATGAAGTCCCCATGACTCATGGATTCAAGTAAGGTTTTAGATTGATAATCTACACCTTCATAAATTATTTGACAGAGACGCCACTTCTCAATGGCGTGATGGGGACATTGTGCTAGAAGGTCCTTAAACCTTTCTAGGTATCTCCAGAATGGTTCTTTGTCATATTGACGAAATTGGCTTATCTCACTCCGTATTCTTGCAGTCTTATGCATTGGAAAGAATTTCTTTAGAAAGACTGCGACAAATTCCGCCCACGTTGTGATTGAGTTGATGGTCAGGCTATACAACCACTTTTTAGCATTGTCCCGAAGTGCAAATGGAATGAACCTTAACTTAACTGCATCATCACTCAATTGTTGGATCTTCATCATTGCACAGACCTCTTCAAATTCACTGATGAACATATATGCATCGTCTGATTCCAGCCCGGAAAACCTTGGGAGCATCATGATGTACTGCGGCTTAAGTTCGTAATTGTTTTCACTAGCCGCTGGGAGTTGGATGCAGGAAGGACGTGATGATCGAGGAGGATACCATCGATCCATAAGAACCGTTGTGAAATAGTAGTCATTTTGGACTCGTTTGAATCTTTACCAACTAGACGTCCTCTTGAGTCTCGTAACCAAGCTGACATAAATCAGGATCACGGACAAATTGGGTGAAGGTGATGTGAAGAGAAAATGACGATGTGGGAATGGACTGAAACTATACTAATTTTAATTGGTTTTTATTTTTTTATTTTTTTATGTTTTTTTTAAATCCGATATTAGTGTCAAAACTAAAGATAGAACACCGTGTCCCCGGCAACGGCGCCAAAAACTTGATGGGGAGATTCTGTCTCCTCGTTTTAAAATTACCGCAAGCGCACGGTCGTTCGATGTAGCACTTGAGGGTCGGTCCACAGGGACAGGTGGTTCTTTTGGTTATGACACTTCTACACGAATGGATCAAAAGATTTAGGGATTTTGTGAGCTATGTGAACTAATTATAGTAAAAGAAAGGTCAAGCACATAGGATCGAATCCCCTAAACGAGCATCAAGCGGACAATTTTGGTCTCCATACTAGTTTGTAATACACACCAAATCTCTATGTCTAAGAGGCACATTAATTCTGAACGCTAGATTTAAGCACAAGCTATTATCATGTTACATAGTCCATCAAAGATGAATTAACTAAGTTAAACAGATAACATAAATGCAACAGACCCTAAGCATGGACCATTAACCCCCGATACATAGCCTGTCAAATATCCAGTTATTCTAGAAATTAATTTCCTAAAAGTAGTAGGTCAATTGGTGTGCATACGTCATAAATAGGAGAATGACTCGGTCCACAAGAATTAAATCTAGGTTCATCTCCCCTAAGCGCTTGCAACAAATTAGCTACTCATGATCAAATTAACAATAAACTGAACTAATTAAATTAGTTTAAGATTATCTAAGTTTAATTAAACAATTAATTGAAACTCTAATTAATTAAACTAATGAAACTAACTAAAAAAATAAATAAATAAAAAACTTTACCTTACAGTGGCTGGCTTTTCTCCTCGCGCGGAACCCAAAGTGCAACTGCTTATGATGGAGGCATTAAATGGCAGATGCAATCAACAGAAAGAGATACAAGGCCACCATGATCAAAGCATTCAAAATCATATATAATATTTAACAAAACTCTTTGCTACAAGAACCAGCCCCAATTATATAAACAAAAACAAAACCCTAAAAATAATCCCTAAAAAAAATACTCTCCAATGAAACAAAAAAAAGACAGCCTCCTCTTTTCGTAAACAAAGAAAAAATAAAAAAAAATCTAAAACCTAGATCACCCGCTCCTCCATACAGCAGCCCTTTGTATTCCTTATATAATAAGGAATATTTACAGAAAACCCCCTCAGATAAAAAAATATTACATATTAATTCAGTTTTGTTTCAGGCTGATTCTATAAATGGCCAATACGGGCATTCAAACAGTCAAATCAGCAAAAGTTATCAACAGCAAAATTGTAGATCTTTGGATTCTCTTTCCGTAGACATCTGGATGACTATTTTTGTGATCCTGTAGCCAAAGTTATGATCAAAATACCGCAGCATGCTCAAAAACCATCCTCCAATCTTTTACAAATTGCGGCATTTAATTGCTGAAAGTATTCGGATTCCTCTTTTTTTCTTTTACCTATTCCCTGCAAAATATAATCAAATATACCCAAGTAGCATTATTTATATACAAATAATAGATAATTAGGAGTATAAAAATGGTATAAAATAATGCTGATCAACCGGGGCCATTTCCAGAGAGCAGAGCTCTCTGGACGGTCGACCAGCCTAGTCGACCGGCCCTCTAGCTAGACTGGCGTGCACGTCTGTGCACGTCGGTCGACCGACCCGATCGACCGATGATTGGTCGCTAATGTTGCATATTTAGTATCATATTTCCATACTTATTATAGAATAAAAGCCTGCATTGTCCTACTTAATTGCTTAATTTATTTGCAGGCCCAATCTTTAAGGAGATGAAGAGAAATGAGCCCAAAGCCCACCAAAATTCAGAAATAAATCAGAATTAATTCGCACTCACTGAATCAGAGCAAAATCAAGAGGTTGAAAACCGGTTGAGAAGAATCCTCTCAGAATCGATCGGTTAAAGCCAAGAATCCAAGGCCATTTCGTCAGAATCCAGGACTCAAAAGAAGAAACCAACTGAAGATAAAAGCAGGAAGTCAAACCGGGGAGACCCACCAACAGGGTGTGGCCACCTGGCCACACCCTGGCCGTGGAAACGCGGCGAAAGCCGCGTTTCCGCGGCATTGTTGGGGAGTTAGGGGAGCGTTTGCTCCCCCGATCTCCCCGAGATCCCCCTCGCGTGGGTTATGCCTATAAAAGGGCAGTCTTTGCACGCAAAATGGGACGCCAATGCAGAGTTAGGATTTAGACTAGTTTTCCATTTCTTAGTTTAGGTTTTTGTTTTTCTTTTTCATGTAATTGTAATTTTCATTGATGTAATAAGAGGAGATCAGACTTTCATCGAAGAACAAGAATGAAGCTGGAGCTATAGTGACAATGGTGTAAGGTTTTCTTTCTTTTCTTTGATTGTTATGAAATCAAATCTTTGTTCTTTCTTTGTATGTACTTCATTTTAGTTTTCTTCGTCTTCTTCTTTTCTACTTTACTCTTCTTTTGGTACAAATTGTCTTCCAAGTGAGTCTAAAAGCATCCAAAGAGCCTTGCCTTTGCGAGTGCCACCGATAGCTCATGACGATGGAATTGTGAGTCTCTCTGTATCATTTCATACTTGAAGTAGTCTTGATGATGTAATGTGGAAGAGACCAAAAATCTAATCTTATGGGCTATGCGCTGAATGCCTCCACTTCAAGGTAAAATCGTCGCTAAGAACTCAAGGTAAGCTTTTGGTAAAAAGAAGGTAAGTACTTGTCTTTCTTTCTTTTCTTTTATTTCTTTAATGTAGATCACCACCTCTTCCAAATCGTTTTCACTCTTCTTTCCCAAACTCATTTGTACATAGTCGCTTCTTTCATTTTCTGATTTTTCTTCACCTTCTTCATCTCTCATATTCTTCTAACTTTAACTATTAACTCTTTTTCTTTTTCTTAACTTTAAAACAGAGAAGAACTATCGTTTTGTTTTCATAACGATTTCAATAAAGAACGTAAACGCTTCTATCGCAAAACCCTCCTTGTGGATCACGACCCGCATAGCCACTTGCTATAGCGGAAGAATTGAGCACTTGCACAAGTTTATTATTAGATCTAAAATTTTGTATTTTTTTGTGCAGGTTAGCCTCAATCAAATTTTGGCGCCGTTGCCGGGGAGGGTAACGTTGTTTTTAATTAAATCTGAATTTTTTTTTGAAAATTTTTTAGAACTAAACGAATTTTCTTCTCTGTTGCAGGTTACAGGGCAAGCAAAGCAGGAAATTAAGTTTGCAGTAACATACAAGTGGTCTTGGGCCTCTGCTCTTGAAAGCAGAGACCAAGGGCCCTCTGAATTGCCGCGTTCCCACGGCAAAAGCCGCGGATCCGCGGCAAGGAAGAGTTGACTACTAACAGCTTTTTGCAGGGCTGCTTAGTTTACAAAAATTCTAGTTTTCTGCAACTTTAGCTTTTCTTATATGCCATCACATAAGCCTGCTAATAATCAACAGTAAAATGTTTGTTGCAAAAGTAAAAAATTGATTAGACGTTTGCATTTTAGGCACGTGTCTTTTCAATTCCTTTATTTTTACTGTTGAAGAGTGCTGGAGCAAGGTACGTATGCATTGCATTTAGCATAGGACTCACTTCTTGGTTGATTTATATCGCTTTGAGTGAATCTTATATATCTTGTACACTTGCACAAAATTATCTTAAGGGCACTAACCCATAACAAGATAAGGTGGGGATTTAATCACCCTTCCTTAGCCCAAAAATCAGAATCCAAGCACTCACTAACCCAAGCCTAACTTAAAATGAGTAGACGTTGGCCCTAGGGACATCTCGGACTCAATTAGGAGATTATCCTAAGGGAAAAGGTGTTGGAACTTGACTCTTGCCAAATCAGTGTCTAGGAAAGGGATTAAGGGCCGAAAGCCCGAAGGTTGGTGGTTATTTAATTAAGGAACGTCTTTTGACGGAAAACCTCCCACCAACCTTGCCCTGACCTGGCTGATTAGCTTGTGGTCAAAGTCTACATTAAACCTCCCGTGGACAGTCTAACCAGTTAGGAGTCGTCTAGGTTTAGGTCTACCCTAACTTAGGTTAGAATTTTTTCTTTCTTGTTTGTTTATTTGTTTGCTTTTCTTTCTTTTTTGTGTGTATTCTATTGTGTGATATGGCTTATAATAATAATTTTTTCAACTTTAATAATAATCCATATTACACACCGAGTTCATTTTCGGATATTACCAACCCGGCATATCATGACTTTAACCAACCTAGTGTGCCGGATTGGTCTTATCCGAATCAATATAACCCATGTTCCCATCTAATAACTATAATGTCCATAATAATTTCAACTCTTCACCGAGTCAGTGGGGATTCACCTCCCCCGAGCATAATTATCAACCAACTTGTCCTCCTTCTCCACCTAGTCCACAATATTTTCAAGATTCATACTCAGTTCCACCAGTCCAAAATAGAAAACCATCCATTTTGGAAATGAGTATGCGTGAGTCCAAACACAAATCCCAAAATCTGATGGACTCACAATTTCACTACCACTTCCAAGACAATTCTTCATCTTTTCATCAAAACAATGAACCTATGAATTATGAAAAGATGCTTGAAGCCATGACTCAGGCTCAAAACACTCGTAATCGTGACATAGATATGATGGTCGAATCTCTACGTTCTCACCGTTGGACCAGTTCTGATGTCACTAACCAGTCTGTTAGAGCCGAAGAGTCATGTAGTTTTGGAAATCAAGATTCCATTTCAGAACAACCATTTGAACTTGCCCAAACTCCAAATTTTGAAAAAGATATTGACAGTTTAGCAAGTTTTCCTTTTCCTGAAATAGAACTTGAAAATGAATATGATCCTGAACCCCAACTTAGTGATTCAATTCTACTTCCTGATTCGATTATGACTCCGGTATCTTCACCTGATTTCGATCTTTTCCCCGAGTCAACGTTGGATCCTGTGCCTATTCATCATGAAATTGAATCCCCCGTCTTTGAGGATCATATTGAACTTGGCCAATTATACATTTTGAAAATCCTATAGACAAATTGGTAAGTTCTCAATTTTTGATATTGAACTCAATGAGATATGTGACCTAGATTCTCAAATCTGTGATCCAGTTCAACTTTCTGAATCAATATTGACTCCTGTTTTGTTACCAAACTTGAGTAATATTTTAGAGTCAGTTTTGATTCCTCCACCTATCATTCCTGAACTGGAATCACCCATATTAGGTCACATCCCATTGTTAGAAAATACATGTGGACTTGAGTTTCAACTTCTTGACTTGGACCCGCTTCTTGAACCAATTTCGACTCCTGAACCTTTACTTGACTTAAGTCACCTTTTTGAGTCGGTATTAGTTCCTGTCCTTCCTGAGTCTAAGTCAACCGTTCTATCATTTCATACTCCATTCTGGGACGAGATGGTTGACAATTTGACTCCGAAATTAGTTATGGAATATGGAAATTAGATGGGGTTAAATATTTAATAAAGATCCTTTATGGATACATCTTTTTAATGGGTTTATTCGAGAAATTTCTGGTGGGTTCCTCCGAGACCCAAGAAAAGTTGATTGGGCCGCGTTTCGTGGACCAATCAGACCACCACCGAAACCACCACCTTAAGGTAACCATTTTCCTTCCCTTTCTTCTTTTTCATGCATCTATGCATTAATTCATACATTGAGGACAATGCATGAGATAGGTGTGGGGGAGGGTCTAACATAACTTTTCTTTTTCTTTAAAATAAAAAAATTAACATTTTTCTTTACTTTTAAAAACTTTTTGAAAATAGAAACAATATTTTGACTTATTTTTGTAAGAAATTAAGTTAATTTTAAGGAATAGGAAAATTCAAATTAGGATTTCTTATACTTGGTCAAAATAAGATTGTTTGTTTGATTTTTAGAGTTAGGAAGATAATTTGTCAAAGTAATTTGGTCTTGATCTTTACCTTGATGAAATATGCACACTTCATACACTTACACACTTAGGGTTCAAAAACAAAGATTCTTATGCCTTATAAAAAAAAACAAGTCTAATTATTGATTAGCTAGGTGCTTTGGCCTAAGCAAGCCTTAGTATTTATGCGAAAGATGATTAGATAAATTATAAAATATATTATATAATATATATACAAACAAATCTAATTATTGACTAGCTAGGTGCTTTGGCCTAAGCAAGCCTTAGTATTTATGCGAAAGATGATTAGATAAGTTTGAAAAGAAAAATCCTCTGATTAAGCTGGGTATTTGTGCCTAATAAAGCATAAGTATTCACGCCTAAAAGAGGTTCATATAATAAAATTCTTAGTTTTGTGGCCTTGTTTGCTCGAGTCCTTAAGTCCTTGGGGGTGTTTTCTCACCTGGTGCCCTAAGACCGTTTGGTTTGGGAGTCATCGATTAGAGGCTCGTTACATGGGCAGATTAGAAAGCCTAAACTAAGGAATAATACCACCAAAAAAGTATATAAATAAATAAGGCATAAGAGTTAGAGTTAATGAACCCTTAGTCAAAATTTTCACATTCACAAGGTGCATATGACTTAGGGTAAAGTAATAGACTAGATGAGAAGTACAATTTGACTCCTTACTTTGATTGATAACAAATTTTTGAATAGAGACTAAGTTTAGGAATGAAAAATTCGGTTTTCCTATAACTTATAGATTGCTTAGATCTTACAATCATATTTCAAATATTTTTCTCTTTCAAAAATGCTTTTCGAAAATACTAACTCTTTATTTCTCTTTCTTTATGGATTTTGTGGGTGCAATCCGCTGAAAACCCTCACGAGACAAAACTCGTCCTCTAGGGGAAACCTAGAGGTTTAACGGCTTGTTGCACATGCTCAGTGCAATCGCGCGACCTGCGAAAGTGGTCAAATAATCCTTAGTATAGTTTAGTTGTTTTGCTCGAGGACGAGCAAAAGATAGGTATGGGGGTGTGATTGGTCGCTAATGTTGCATATTTAGTATCATATTTCCATACTTATTATAGAATAAAAGCCTGCATTGTCCTAATTAATTGCTTAATTTATTTGCAGGCTCAATCTTTAAGGAGATGAAGAGAAATGAGCCCAAAGCCCACCAAAATTCAGAAATAAATCAGAATTAATTCGCACTCACTGAATCAGGGCAAAATCAAGAGGTTGAAAACCGGTTGAGAAGAATCCTCTCAGAATCGATCGGTAAAGCCAAGAATCCAAGGCCATTTTGTCAGAATCCAGGACTCAAATGAAGAAACCAACTGAAGATAAAAGCAGGAAGTCAAACCGGGGAGACCCACCAACAGGGTGTGGCCACCTAGCCACACCCTGGCCGTGGAAACGCGGCCAAATCCGCGTTTCCGCGGCATTGTTGGGGTTAGGGGGAGCGTTTTCTCCCCCGATCTCCCCGGGATCCCCCTCTGTGGGTTATGCCTATAAAAGGGCAGTCTTTGCACGCAAAATGGGACGCCAATGCAGAGTTAGGATTTAGACTAGTTTTCCATTTCTTAGTTTAGGTTTTTGTTTTTCTTTTTCATGTAATTGTAATTTTCATTGATGTAAATAAGGAGATCAGACTTTCATCGAAGAACAAGAATGAAGCTGGAGCTGTAATGACAATGGTGTAAGGTTTTCTTTCTTTTCTTTGATTGTTATGAAATCAAATCTTTGTTCTTTCTTTGTATGTACTTCTTTTTAGTTTTCTTCGTCTTCTTCTTTTCTACTTTACTCTTCTTTTGGTACAAATTGTCTTCCAAGTGAGTCTAAAAGCATCCAAAGAGCCTTGCCTTTGCGAGTGCCACTGATAGCTCATGACGATGGAATTGTGGGTCTCTCTGTATCATTTCATACTTGAAGTAGTCTTGATGATGTAATGTGGAAGAGACCAAAAATCTAATCTTATGGGCTATGCGCTGAATGCCTCCACTTCAAGGTAAAATCGTCGCTAAGAACTCAAGTAAGATTTTTGTAAAAAGAAGGTAAGTACTTGTCTTTCTTTCTTTTCTTTTATTTCTTTAATGTAGATCACCACCTCTTCCAAATCGTTTTCACTCTTCTTTCCCAAACTCATTTGTACATAGTCGCTTCTTTCATTTTCTGATTTTTCTTCACCTTCTTCATCTCTCATATTCTTCTAACTTTAACTATTAACTCTTTTTCTTTTTCTTAACTTTAAAAACAGAGAAGAACTATCGTTTTGTTTTCATAACGATTTCAATAAAGAACGTAAACGCTTCTATCGTAAAACCTTCCTTGTGGATCACGACCCGCATAGCCACTTGCTATAGCGGAAGAATTGAGCACTTGCACAAGTTTATTATTAGATCTGAAATTTTGTATTTTTTGTGCAGGTTTAGCCTCAATCAACCGACTCCTAGCTCGGTCGACCGGCCCGGTCGACCGGCAGAAGCCAAAAACAGGGAATACAGGATTTAAAAACTTGTCTTTTATTTACCAATAAATCCCATAAATCCTCTAAAATTCTACAAAAATAGTTACAGTATTATACTTTGATATATAAACATGTTTGAGTGAAATCAAGACATGTTACAAACCTTTTGAACTATTTTGTAACTTAGAAATTTTGGCTAAACAAAAACCGTATTTTTCCAAAATAGATTTTTATCCAAAACTCCTCCAAATACAAAACAAGATATTTTAAACACTTTTAAAGCTTAGAGTGTATGGATATGATCCACTACACATACATGATGAAATATCTATGTTTTTGACAATAAGCTCTAAACGTTTTGGTTGAAACACACATATATATAAAAGTCCATAAACCAAAACGGTATTTTTTCAAATGAAAATTTCTTTTATGAAAACTCATCTAAATCAAGAGTGTGTGTGTATATGGTATACTTGAGCAATCCACCAACTATTCTATCCTTTACATTTTAACTAAAAATAAAATCTTAACTAAAACAAACCTAGACTCAAGTCTTGATCTTGAAGGTCTTCACTTGAAGTCTTCTTCTCCTCTTGACTTGGTCCAAACCTTGATCCAAAGAGCTAGACTCCTCTTGAGTACTTGATGTGGTCTTGATGCATAATCAAACCGTGCTAGCTCCAAAACTCAACATTAAATCCTTTGTTGAAGCTAAACACCAACTAAGATCTTGATCATAAATCTGAGACTAATTAAACACAAGATCATTAGTACTATAACTTCATGAGTTGATCATCATCAAAACTAGAGTGATGGGCCTTTGGGCCAACAAAGTGGGCACTAGTATATGGCGACAACACTTTTGTGCAGGTTTGATAACCACACAAAGAAGTGAAAGCATAAACAACTATTTTAAAAAATATTTCAAGAAAAAACAAACTCTTCGAGAGTTTGTAGATCAGTATGATAAAGTAGTGGCACGTCGGCGTGAAACAGAGGCAAAAGCAAATTTTAAATCCATGTCAACAAAACCTAACTTGGTGTTAACATGAAAATTAGAAGTCAAGGCGGTAGAATTATATACTAGAAAAAATTTTCAATGAGTTCCAAGAGGAGTTTAAGCGGTTTATAGATTTTGAATTGATACTTGATTGTGCTGATGAAATACAAGAATATATAAAGTATTATCGTTTACTGGGGATAGACCTCGTACTTTTTCCTCTTCAGGTCACACAGTCCAATGTAGTTGCAAAAAAATTTGAGTTCTCAGGATTACTTTGTGCACATGTTTTGAAAGTATTGCATATGCTAGATTTGCATGATCTTCCAACTCAATGTTATCTAAAGAGATGGACTAAAGATGCAGCAGCTGGTATCATTCTTGGTACTCATGACGAAAATATGAAAGTGATTATAATCCCTCTTTGACTATACGATATAGTGAGTTGTCACACTTGGCCCTAGCTATGGCCACAAAGGGTTGTGAAACTAAACAGCTTAGTTTGGTGGCTAAGCGTGCATTTGTACAATCGCTTGATGAGATAAATCATATTCAGAATCTCACCCACCTCATCATACTGAAATTGAAGAAGAATCAAGATCTAATGGAGACAATATAACACTGAGAGATCCTCCTCGTAAGAAGGTGAAAGGTCAACTCACTCGAAGATTCAAGAGTGCTTTAGAGAAGGGGAAAGATCCGCAAACCTCAATCGAAACAATTGAAAGAGTAGCAGGTCGGTAGTGAAATGAGGTATTGTATTTGCTTTCAATTATAAAGTACTAAATTCGCTTAAAACTATGTTTATTTTTATAGGTGCCAAAGAAAGAAGATGATTCCATCTAAAAGTCTAGAGCTTCAACTTTTTCCAGAAATCCGTCAACATCTTATAGTGAATGTGAAATTATTTAACTCTATTATATATATATATATATTTTTTAATCTATATTTTGGATGCTAAAATGTAATATATAATGTCTAACATTCAATTATTTTGAAATGGCAGGGAGTCGAGAACAAGAAAATCATTAGTTTGACGTTGCACTAGAATCATTGGCTATACGGAATTATGACAGAGACAAAGACTATGTGGAATTATATTATACATGTTGAAGTGACAAAGACTATGTGAATTATGATATCATTTTTTACTTAGTGCTCGTACTTTCTTCTCGGACCCGTTCGAAGCAGTCTTGGCAGGTGCTCGACTTTCTTCTCGAGCCCATAATGGGCATGCTCGTATGCAGGGTTTGTTGTTTGCTCGAGACGCTCCTGATGAGGTGGGCCTGATGAAGATCAGAATCCGACTACTACAAATCCTATCTCAACTTTGCAAGTTTCAGACTGTATCTTTAATATTAGTTT